>JAJOHK020000740.1:0-20436 GCA_022457215.2 Leucocoprinus gongylophorus
GACACTTGATTTGGTATTTGATTGTATCCACTGTGAATGAAATTCAAGGACACAGTCTAGCTGTTATTGAGGGAAATCTTCATGATCCATGTTGAATCTGACTAGAGTGGCCACATATATCCACAGCCCTGCTTGTTATGATCTAAAACTCTTAGAGTTAGATAATAGAACAACTCTTATATTGAGTAATACAAGAGAACTCGATAGAAAACTCTTCTACAAACTAGTCTACCTTATATAGTCCTACAGATGGTCTGTGCTAAGTACTGTGCATCCTATCCTAAACAACTATGTGTAGTCCATGTTGTATGATGTCATCTGTTCTCAAATCTTCTACTAAATTCTCCCAAGTCTTGTGATCTGTCTTGTAACTACGCCATCAGGTGATTGATGTGACAGCATGACCAATCAGCCCTAACCCTAGTTGTTCTAAAAATAGAAAATAGAAAAATAAATTGAAAATAAAATAAAAATGAAAAGAAAAATAAAATAAATCAAGTTCACCTTCTTTGATCTTGACACTGCTACCATTGAAACAAGGATATCGAGGGTATCTTCTGAAGGCCACATAGTGTTAGCAGAGGCAAGAGGAAAGAGCTTGTTTCGAAAGTAGTGCTTGATATCGCTGTCATCACTCTCTGACATGGACAGCTTGACCTTGGTGAAAAGATGAGATCTAGAGTATGGTGAGAATGCATCATCAATGTGGAGTTTAGGCTGACTGAAAAATGCCCAGAGGAGAGGAATCTTATCACTGTGCTCAATCACTGACTTGGCCACAAGTTCCATGATCTTGCTCTGTGCAGAATCTCTATTGCATTCATCAAGACCATCGATAATCACTGTCTTGTGCTGCACACCCATATTTCGCTCTGCAAGTTCTAGGAATAGTGCAATGATAAGCTCATGAAACTGGACATCAAGTCTCTTAGTATGCAGATCTTGATTGTGCTTCATTCTCAAACCTAGTACTTGTTTATACTCATCCACTTTTTGAACCAGTTGATGAGCAATAGTTGTGAAAAACCACTTGGGATCATCAATATGTTGAGTACAGGAGAAAAAGAATAATGCACCAAGCCTGCCCTTCTTTGCAGTCTTCTCAGCACATGATTTTGTGATTGCTGATTTTCCTACTCCAGCTAGACCCCACATCCATAGCAAGTGATGTTGCTGTGACTGGTTTCTATTAGTTGTCCAGGCAGTTATATCATTGATGTGCTGTGTTTGAGTCTCTTCAAGATAGCTGGACTTGTATGACTTGGTTACCATAGAGTTGTGAACAATATCAGCAATACTACTTCTATACAATATATCAATACCTATAGAGCTGAGGTGTTAGACAATGTTGTCTGATAATCTTTCAAATCTTTCATACCACTATGAGCGCCACCAGATGCATCAATAAATGTTTCTCTCTGAATATTGAAATTACTGGGTTTATCAAACATTGAGGGTAGAATAGATATTAGGAGATGAGGAATAGATATAGTTACCAATGAACTGTAGAAATCACAGATTCACCACAATATATTCACATACAATTGGTACAGATGAGACCTATTAATAGTATATGATTACTGCAACAAATTCTGGAGGTATACTCAGACATTGCGAAGCATGACTATATATATATCTTGTATTCCTCCTACCCAAAAAGTATCCATTCCACCCTTTGAGCACCTGGACAACAATCAGAATCTATGTAAATACTAATTTTCCTGACATTGGAATACCTTGGTCTTCTACATGATTCTAGAAGCATTAGCAGTCATTAGCACCATGTGCATGATACTGCTCCCTGACTATGTCTTTCCATCGGCCAGTCTAAACATGGAAAATTCTGGTACTGAGATACAAGTATTCTTTAGCCTATCTAAACATACTGAAGACATGAACCATCAGTGTGAATGTGTTGCTCTCTGTAAATCAAGCAAAGAAAAAGCTGCTCAGTGATAATGAAATTAACAAGACCATATCTGTTATGAGACGCTTTGGACACTAACAATTTTATTTTATTTTATTTTATTTTTCTGACTTTATATTGATTTTGTTTTGTTTTGTTTTTATTTTTATTTTGGATGATGAAGAGGCATGTGATACCACAGTCATATGACAGGTCACATGATATGATGTTATAGGTCTAGAAAGTGGTAGAAGGATCTAGAAAGATGACGTCAGGATACATGTATACAACATGGTAGCCTTGAATAGGGAATGAAGCAGACATGAGGTTGCAGCATGGACATAAGGGCAGGTGTAATTATTAGTAGCATGGACCATATGTACTTTGTATATATAAGACTCTAATTTAGCAGAGACTTGTTGAGTTTTCTTGTGAAACTCCCACATTATATCCGATCTAAGAGATTTACTTGTTTGTGCTGTCATTTGTTATTGTAATAAGTGGTTGCCACAACAATATCCATGAATCAGAACAAACCACATGCAAGTCTTGATCAAATCAATCCCTTTTCTGGTAATGCTCAATAGACAATGAATGATTGCAGAGTACAGAAAATTGAAGCTTACAGCAACTAGGAGGTTTTGCCTAGCCTTTGAATTCAGAGACCTCTGACCCCTGAAAACACTCTATGCACAGCCAGTATACAAAGGGAGATAAAGTGATGATACTATGGTGGGTGATGTTGTGGCAACCACTAGATACTCAAGATCTAATAATCTCACTAACGAGTAAACCTCAAAGGAAAAGTATAATGTGGGAATTCACAAGAGAACTTGACAAGGAGCCTCTTCTTAATTAAGGTTCTATTTATACAAATGGTTCATGGTCCGTGCTACTAATACTTAAACCTGCCCTATAGTCCATGCTTTAACCTCATGCTCACCTCACTTCTTACTCAAGGCTACTATGCATACTCTATGTGCCCTGACGTCACCTTCTAGATTCTTCCACCAGGTTCTAGGCCTATGATGTCACATCATGTGACCTGTCATGTGACTTCCTTGTCACATGCCCTTTTCATCATCTCCAAAGAAAAAGAAAATAAAGAAAAAGGAAAGTAAAATCAGAAAAAATAAAATAAAATAAAATAAAATTGTTTATGTTCAAAGTGTCCCATAATAGGTGATGAAGAAAAAAGGTCTTTCTTATAAGAAGCATTCTTTAAAGATGGCTGAGATCAGAACAACCTTCAGTGTATGACTAGCTTGTCACTCTATTTGATCTTCTCTTTGTATGAGCTAGCAATATATAGTGACAAGATATTGGCATATATATTTTTACAATGTTCAATCACATCAAGGGTGATAGAATCATTTAAAGCCATATTGCAAATTGATGAAAGACTGTTGAGGAAAAGATAAGGATGGTGCCGAAAAGTCCATAAATAACTTTGACTCCTTAAGTCTGAGTTTGACTGACAAATATGTACAGTAACCTAACAACAAGAACTACAAGAATTTGAGTATGCACAAACAATGATTCCCTCAGTAATATTTAGAGTCAGAACATTGGTGATGAATAAGATGTCCTAGTAACCTTAGACGCCACTCTGATAGCTCAGTGTTGTAAACTCAAAACCTTAGAGTTGGTAATGAGAATAAACCTTGTACTGGGTTGACACAAGAGAACTCAATAAGGAGCTCCTACTCTATCTAACCACTATATATACTTAAGAGTCTTGGTCTGTGCTACAACATTATATAACCGACCCTAAAGTCCATGCTCTGTCCTTATATCCTATTACTCATCCATATGTGTTTTCCATAAGGCCACCATGCTTCCTACATGTGCCTTGACGTCATACCTTTAATCTCCACTGTACATGTAAACACCATGTGTATACCATGAGGAATCTATGTCCCTTGACGTCATTCTTAACCCTAACTCTAATCTAGACTCCTCTCGATCCTTTTAGACTGCTCTAGACTGCTCTCGATCCTTCTAGACTGCTCTAGACTCTATCACATGACTTCCAGGTCACGTGCCTATCTCCATTGTAGACTTAATAATTAACTATCTATTTATGTCCAGCTAACCCTAACCCTAGCCAAAGTCTGTCCACACTTTTGTTCTATAACACTCAGGAGTTACCCAGTGAACTGTGGACAACTGTAGATATCAAAAATGTGTTCACAGAGAGTTGTGTATGTGATCAGGGGATGTACTGACTAAGTAAAACACAGTCCTGAAATTAAGACCACAACTATGATGAGACTAAGAAGATTACTTCTACTTCTAATAGTGAGTGGTTAGTTGAAAGTCGGAGGAGGAGAGTATGGAAAGAGCCTGGGTTGAGAAGGCATCAACATTGAGTGACTTGTTGCATACAAATTTAACTGAGAAAACATGTGGATATTTTTCAGCCTACAGCTCTGCAGTGAGCCAGTTGTTGCCTACCTGCCACACTCAGATATTCCACACTCATAACTAATGCAGTATCCTATACAGCATCACTCTAATTGTCCTTCTATCCCTTTTTGAATATACTGAAAACAACATCTGGTATATTTAGACAGTTTCTGTTGGAATGAATAGCAGGAATCTAGAGTGGAGTAAACATACTCAGAATTGTAGAACTAGACTGAGATGTGTAGAAAGAATAACACAAAAATTACAATGGCTCATAGGTGTACAAGGAAGCTTCATGATCTATCATCGAGAGCATTTTAGTCAGGTCAGTAGTTTTAAATATGATAATGCTGAAATGCATGGGGTTAGATGTGAATGGCAAATAGTAGGAGACTGTATGTCCCGATCAGCTGTTATACCCTCTGTTGATATTCTCTTTGTTAGATTCCCAAAAAAAACATGTGGATGGGCAGTCAAGTTCAGATTGTATTATATATCTCATGATTTCCTTCCACATGGTGGTTTCTTGCAAATGTATACCTTGATATGCAATCTTTCATGAGCAGTGCAGAACAATTTCATAGTTCCCTTCGTTTTCTATCCCAAACTCAAAAGATCCCAGACTGATCAACATTCATACCATACCTCCCTGACTGAACTCTTAATACATGTCTGCCACTGTTCTATCCACACCAGAGGCCAATGCAAATGACACCAAGATATTTTTCTACATATGCTCAAACATATAACACTCTTCTGTCTTCACGTCCAAGCTACATCAGCACTGATAGGATTAGAATCTGGAAATGGAAATGGATAGCATGGAAAAAGACAAAGAAATATGTCTGGAACAAATTGAAGAAATTGAAGAAATTATACCCAGTACATGGCAGGTTCCATTCTTTTGACAGTGCTAGCTTTCACTTATAGAAGCAGCATCATCAGAAATAGCAACATTGTCATTTGCAAGCCTCACTTTGACAGGTCTGCAGAGCCTATCTGGAGGATATCACAAACTCAAGCAGCATCACCCAAATCATTAGCCAATGTTTGTCGTTTATGTAGGAGTGTCCAAGATAATAACGGAGCACTTGGTTATTTGAGAGTGCCACCATGGATCCAACTGCAGGAATGAGTCAAGTCTATGCATAGAGAGAATTTGGGTTCTACTCTAGGGTTTACATGAACATTGATCTGATTTTACTGCCAGAAAATTTCTGGATAGAAATAGACCATTACATGTGCATCCAAACACTGGGAGGTATGTGTTGTATAGATGACCTATAAATGAAATTCATCATGCCCTCTGACATTGTTCCTGCTGCCTCTATTGTCAGTTACTACCACTCATCATTTTTGAGAGCTATTACTACTTCACATTTTCCTTCCTCTGGAAGAAAGAATGAAGACAAATGTTTTGACAGAAGGAAAATTTGTTGGAACAACTCAATCAGGGGATCCAGAAGTGTGTGTGGTAAAATCTCTCCAGATTTAGAAATGAGCATCATTCACATAATCATTAGCTATAGTGTAAAAGTATCTAGTCATCATCTACATCTACAAAAACTCTGTTTGTAGATTATTCTTGGAGTGTTCAACTATCTACCATGAATTTGGAGAGTGTTGCTTTCTGTATCCTCAACTATGACTTTGGTATTCATCTACTACACTGACAAACCCATGTAGTGAACGAATGAGACTACAACTCAGAATACTCATCGTCCTCAGTTGAGGCTAATGTCCTTTTGAGAAGTTGGAATTCTTAGATATGAATGTTACCTTGATATTGCCATCCTACAATCACACCAGAGCCATCCTCAATCCCCAAGTTATGCTCTGGTTATACTAGCTCATTTGACATACACTGAAGTTGTTACATGTACACATGAACTGTGTAAAATAAGCATTTCAGTTGTCACATCCACTGTTCCCACTACTTTCCTGACATGGTCACACCCAAGCCATCTAAATCTCATGCAAGAAATGATAAGCCAAATCTCTATGTTGCTTGAATTGAATATGAGGTGCTAAATTCTACACTGGAGTACAAAATATTGCCAGTAGAATGCAGAAATTGGCAAGTTCTGCAATTTAATCCTCCACACAGACAGCAATTGCCCATGAGGAGAAAATTGTATGACACTAACATCTGTTACCTTGAATTTGTCAAAAATGATTACACTGCTTAATGGATAACTTTCCATTGCAGATTTCAAATACATTGGTCCAATCACTATAAATTATACCTTTAGCATTACACCTTCAGTATGTTGAAATCTGAGTTAAATGATCCCATCAATTCACATCACTTCGATCAGGTTCAAGGAACATTTATCTTCATCACTAGTTCTGAGCACAATGTTAGTAGTCTTGTGATCATTATAGGTTTTATCACAGGTTCTATGCTCAGAGTGTGGGACTTGTATGTGGATATGGCTACTGAAGAAGATTCATAGTGACTAAGGAGTATTGATATCAACTCAGGCTGCAATTATTTTAAGTCACTTCAAACAAAGATAAAGATAAACCATTTGAGTCATAAGTCATACATCCAGCTCTGCTTGATATCCTCTGCCAAAGTACCATTTGTTAGATTTCTGGAACAAAACCCATAAAGCATAAATGGGCAGTAAACATGTACAAATGGTGCTAGTATGGTTTACCTGTAAGGATTAAGTGACATTAGTTGTGAATAAAATGGAGAGCCTTAAGCAATTGCCTTAGCACAAGTTTCACAGGTGGAATGGGTGATTATTTGATATCCTCAGATAATGCAAAGTCAAGACATGACTACATTAGAGATGATTTGTTCTTGCCCACTCAGAAATATACTGAAGTATTCCAAGCTCATCAGGTACATATAGCTTCATGTTTGTGGTATAGGCTGTCATCATTCTAATGGCATAAAATTCTTTTTCTGGAATAAAAGTGAGGAATAATAAAAATGTCCATGAAAGACAAATTTTTAATCCTACTTGAAGTCATGAACAAGCCAAACATTCACATGTTGATACCACCCAAGCCTGTGAACAATTATGCACATGATCTGGAAATAAGAGTCGTTCCAAGGGGTACACTGTAGAAACTACAGTAACGATCTGAGGAAAGATATTGATGTTTGCACAGTTGTACATCAAAACATGAATTTTGGACTCCCTGAGTAAAACAATTTAAGCCTTCAGATTTCATGAATATTCAGCACTAAAATGTCCAATGAATGATGACATAACATAACATGTAAATCAATTGCAAATAGGTTATCTCCAGATGCATGGTAATCCTGAATAAAAATACATGGGCATTATAACAGACAGTCCATTTTCTGATCCTTTGTAGATTATTTATACTGGACAGATGAGAACATGGAGCCTATTCAGGTTAAACTAAAAGTAATTAGTTATTAGCCATACTCAATCTTCATCATTTTCATACCCTCCAGGTCACCATCATGGTCTTCATTATACCATACTATCGAGAACTGGTATTCATCTTACATTTTGGCATCTGGCAGCTGTTTGCTCATATTTCAAATTTCTTTGAAAAATATTGATATGGTTTGTTTCACATAACAAAGAGAGTGATCATTGAACAAGCAGCATCAATTGAACAAAATCAAAGTCATGTCAGCTTATCTCTGCTGCTAGTCTATCACATTATGTACAGCAAACTCCAAGGCAACAGACTTAACCCATGTTTTAAACTATGGATCACATTGCCATCTATAATCCACATCACTTGCACCACTTGTGATAGCAGGAGGAAAGAATTGTGTTAGCTGCAGCAACTCAAGCTCAAGTGGAAGGTACATTAGATGTAGACACAGGATCTTAGGATGTCAGATGTGGAGATGCTTGTAGTCTTCCTGAACTGAGGTTAGTGTTGCTGGCATCTAGAATGGAACAAATGAGTGCATATACAAGTACCAAGTCCACAGCCACTCACAAGAGAATTCCTCTTCACACCAAGGATGCCCTCCAAAGCAAGAACATTTCCACACTAAATTGTAACTACTGATAGGTGAGCAAGTCGATAGAACAATTGAAGAAAGGAATCTGCAGAGTTTATGGTTAATAAAGCATGTGCTGGGCCTGATGATCCATGTCTCAATGACACAAGTCTTAGGAAAATAAGTAACCAATGCAGCCACTTGAGTTGTAGATTCACAATTCCCTGACATATGAAATAGTGTGCAGGACAAATGCATATTCAAATATGGGCCTTAAGAATTTAGTGCTTCAAGGCAGTGAGAGTAGGATCAATTGTTCTTGTTTCCCTTGTCTTTAGCAAAACATTTCAGCATCACATCCATTCCTACACACTCAGTGCTGGAGACTATCAGTGGTTTGTATAAATTCTAAGATACAGTGAAAGGTAGAACATCATGGCAACAAGGATAGAATACGTTATGGTAATGGTAATGTAATGATGTACCATACTTAAATTAACAATCACAACCTCACTTGTCTAACAATGATCACCATCCTTGAGGTGAATTAATTGAATGACTGATACAAGACACTTACTTTGGCTTTGACTGCATCACACAAATCATCACTCAGGACTTCCTCAAATGCTTCATCAACAATTGAACGAGAGCCCATCCACCCATATATCCAGTTTACCTTATCTGCCAGTCATTGTTGGAGGTCAACAAGGGTCAATGCACAGCTGCTCACACTAGATAACAACATCGAGGTGATTATATCCTATACAATCTAAGAAAGCTTTCGAACTGCTGTCTACCATCAGAGCTGGATCGAATAATTTGTTGGATATATATGAGGTAGTTGTGTGGATTGTCAGTGGTATAAAAGAACTCCTCCACTTTCCCAATCAACTCCTCTCAGTGACCATTCATCAGACTGTTTCCACATGCCTTCCCATTCTCTCAGATAAGAATACCTCTACTGCCGAATATGTTCTCTCGTGATGTGACCTACCATCTATCTGAGGTTCAATAGCAATATCACAAACTGAACCACTATCAGCAAACAAGATTATTCTTTATATCTGAAGTTTTCAAGTCACATATATTGAAGTGGAGGGCTGATGATGCCATAGTGTTCAAATATAGCACAGTGGATTGATATTCATGATGGTGTCAATCTTGGACAGTTGAAAGTTCAGAGAGGTCCTGTAAAAAGAAGGAAGAGAGGATAAAGTCCTCAAATGAGCAGTGATGGAAATGAAGGATAGAGCCTGTGTTGATGATGGAAATAAGACTACTTCAGATAAACTGCAACATGTTCCAACTCTTGATTCCAGGAAGCATGATAAGTGCATTGTCATTGAGTGGCTCCTTGGCAAATATCATTGTACCTATAACAGAAGTGACTGTCTCAATCTCTTCATCTTCGAGATGACATCTGAATGATGTTTTGATGACAGCAGAGTATAAGGAATACAAGCTTTTAAGACCCTTTCCATTGCCCTTTGATTGAACTGTGAAAAATCGTTCTTGAGGATTAACCTAAAGAAATTCAGCAGTAGTGGTTGGCCAGATAAAAATACTATTAGTATGAGAAACCAGATAATTAAGGGCATTCATAATCCATGTAGGTTCCACACTGTCTTCCAGCTTGACATCACTTCCAGAGGGAATATCAACATGTGTGGTAGTGAATTCAGGAAACATTTTGGTTATAGTGCCCTCTGGTTGACTTGTAATGACCAACTTGAACATCTTCAAGTGGTCGGCCTGAACCCAATGCTTAAGTGTGTGCAAGAGGCTACCACATTTATCCAATACATTTATCACAATTACTGGAAGTTCCTCACATGAAACATCATCCAGGCTAGATAATGGTGTTGTTATGACTTAAAGCTCAAAGTGTTAAGTAATAAGACAACTCTTGTATTGAGTAATACAAGAGAACTCGATAGAGTTCCTAGTACAAAGTAGTCTACCTTATATACTACTACTCATGGTCTGTGCTCTCTACTGTGCACCCTACCCTAATGACCATGTATATGACATGAGGCCAACATGTGTTGTCCATGCTGTATGACATTACTTCATTCCAGAACCTTCTACTCCATTCTCCTAAGTCCCGTGATCAGTCTTGTGACTTGGCCATCAACTTGTGACAGCATGACTGATAAACCCTAATCTGAGTTGTTCTAAAAATAGAAAATAAATGAAAAAAGAAAAAGGAAAAAATAAAATAAAGTGAAAAGAGGAAATAAAAATAAAGTCCACTGTCAATAATCTTGACAGATGTCTCAATGAGATTTTTGAAAAGACAATCAATATTGGATGAGCTATGCTCATTATGATGTTTGACCAAGTGTTAGTGAAAGGAAGGGTATAAGAGGAAAAGATCACAGATGACGATGCACCAGAGGAAGTCTGTAGCCATCATAGTAGATTGTGTGTAGTAGAACCAAAATGATATTACATATCTATTCTGGTTCTGTAATTGAGTCAAAATGCTAGCAGCCAAGGCAGATTTCCCAACACCAGGAGATCCTCTTATCCAAATTATAGTGTGGCCACTAGTATTCTTGACTTTGGTTTCAATCACTTGTAAGATGTCACTATAGGTGCCTTCCATACATGATTTGCATAGCTTGAGCTTCTTCACCCCAAGAGCACTCACCAAATTATTTATATTATCATTGTTACAGATGCTGTTCATCCAGCTGAATGTATCTTTGATTTCTCTATACATCTATATCAATTCCAATCAATTGCCATTGTGAAGGATCTTAGGTTGTTCTTCCTTAAACATTTAATGAATGCCATAGAGTTCTGGTATTGTCCAAGTAATAACAGGTGGCCTCCATTATCATGCAGTTGATAAAGATATGAAGAAATTCAATCTTTCTCTACTACTTCCCTACAAAGAGTTGTAGAACTTGAATAAAAAAGAAGAATATAACAATATTGTTAAAAATTAGCAAATATTATTCCAAGCATTAGATCCCAAGGGTACTCACTTCCTTGATCTACTAGATAATAAACTCTACTGTTGTGGCAACCACTAGTCACAAAGACTAATAGCAACATAAGCAATAAATCTCTCAATAAAATATCAAGTGGGGATCACAAGAGAACTTGACAAGGAGTCTCTGCTGAATTGCTACCCTATTTATATAAATTACACATGGTCTGTGCCACTTAATAATTACCCTACCCTAAAGTCCATGCATCATCCACGAGTACACTATGTATACACCATGAGATAGCCATGTAGTTAATATGCTCCTTGATGTCATTCATCTAGTTTGCTCTAGCCTGCTCTAGGCCTATGACCTCACATCATGTGACAAGTCATGTGACCACATTAATGTGCCTCTTCATTGTCAATAAACAGAAAAATAAATTCAAAATAAAAGAAATATGAAATCAAGAAAAATAGATAAAAGAAAAAGAAAAATGTTAATCCTCATGCACATCATAACATCTACACTATTGAATCTTTGTACATTAAAGAGGGACCATAGATTAAGCAATCCAGTCATTCAAATATGTAAGGGCTATCAGAGCTATTATGAATCATGTACCTATAGGTGAATATTACTAAAGGTTCTTCCTAAGAGAGGACTTTAGCTATCCATATGGGATATACCCAATTGAAACAAGATGTCATATCCTCTATAAATGCCAAAGATATAAAAAAATATTGGAATCCATCAAGGTTTATGCTAAGCCATTTACTGGCTTTTCTTGAGTTCAATTCCAATGTCTTTTCTTTTCATGAAGATATTACTTAACATAGTGGTTTGCTCTGCTTGTTTTATGTATTGATTTTTCTTTCTTTTTCTTTCCTTCTCTTAGTTAGTCCCTATATAAGTAGCTACAAAGTAGCTACCACAGACTGCTTACATGCACCATGTAATAAATTGTTGATTTTTAACAAAAAAATAAACATATACAATATTTTAGATATTAGTACTTATTTTCTATTTACTGCCAAGTATGATCTCAGAAGAGCATAAGACATGAGATAGAATTTGATTGGTGTAAAATCCACCTGTGAGACATATTATCACTTAGATAATTAATTTCCATACCCAGTCCAAATTAGCAAAGTTGAAATGGTTCACCTATATGGATTAAGTGACATTAGTTATGAATAAAATTGAGAGCCTCAAGCAGTTGCCTTGATACATATTTCATGTGTGAAATAGGTGATTATTTAACATCAGAGCTGTGAAGACTGCTTAAAAAGTCAAATAACATCCATCAGTACCAGTATTTTTAAGTTCCAAATTACTGTGCAAACTCAAGATATGACTGTATCTGGGATGATTTGTTGTTCTTGCCCACTCAGAGATATACTGAAGTATTTCAAGCTTATTAGGCCTATATAGCTCTATTTCTGTGGTATAGGTTGTTAGTATTCTGATAACATAAAATACTGTCATATGCAAGTTCACCTGTCTGGAAATTACATCACCATGGTGATATCATCTCCAAATTATACAAGCCTGCCTTCCATGGCAGCCATCTTCCTTGCAACACATCTTATGGCAGTGCTGCAACCATCCAGATATTCCATCTTCCATGGCAAAGATACTCATATTCAACTTAGTCTTCCATGACAGAGCTACCCCTGTCAGTGTCTCAACACTGAAACCCCAAGCATCTCCTATACTATTCATTTATATATAAGACTAGTAGTTACACTGTAATTTGCTAGTCTGATAATTGATGAAGATAATTCTTATTGAACTCGATCTCCAGTATTCAACAGTAACACACCAAATCAACACTCACTCCCATCTCAAACTTCTTCCTATCATCTGAAGTTGTGACTACACAGCAGCACATAAGCTGAAGCCAAGGTCATTCCACAAGTCTGCTCATCTCTGAGTCTATTCTGCAGACTTCTACCCCAGTGTGAACTGCACTTGACAAATCCTCATTTCCTGTTCTGAAAAAAATATAAGGAGTTATCAAGACATCCAATGAAAGATGGAGTAGATAGTTTTGAAGTCATGTATTGACTCTACATAAGCTTGTGAATAATCATGCACATGATTTATTTAGAATCAAGAATAGTTCTAAGAAATATACTATAAAATTCAGATTTCATGTCATAGTTCAACTTTTTTATAATGAATGATGACAGATTCAGTAAAGAATCTATCTCAAATAAATTAATATATATATATCCAATTTTTGAGCTACTTCTGAATTAAAGAAATCCACCACTTCTTCCATCATTCTAGAAAATTTGATAACAGTACCATCTAGTTCATTAGACTTTGGAACTTACTTGAGCCTGTTGAGTTGGCTAGCTAGAATGTCTATACTATTTGCAAGATTTTTCATTGTTTTATAAGATTTGTTCTAAGCTTCAAAATGCTGGAAAATCAGTTAGTCACACTATTAGTATCACAAATAAGCTACTCACTGGTTGTGATGCTTAAACTTAATAGTGTTTCAAAGATTCAGTAGAAGAAGATAATAATGATAGGTAATAAGTAGTATCAACAAGAATAATTGATGATAATTGATATTGTTAAGTCCAAGGTCTAATTCTTAGATATAGAGATATATATGCAAAAGAGTAATGGTCTATATGCAAGCTGTTTCCATCACATGATTAAAACTTATATTTGATAGGAGCTGTCATCTGTCATAGCAGCTGTCAGGCTAATTTTAAAAGGTAACTAATTATGTTACTATATTGATATGCTTGTATATCTATGAATAGCTATCTCCATATAATACATCATATATCATTAGAAACTATTTAATGAGCACTTTTCAATGCAAGTTCAATTATATGAATCTGTTTAGCCATTCATGAGATATTAGCAAACAAAGATTTTACAGTTACTGATGACATAATATCTTGGTTGTTTGTTGCTGCTTTTGTACATCTCACATATTTGTAGATAGTCCTTATTTTGGGGCTTTCCAACACAACTTAGTTTGTGAAAATCAGTCTGCTGGTTGTGGAAATACAAGCTAAATGAAGTTTGTGACAATTATCATTAAGAGAAAGTGGCTCACTTTATAGAATCAAACACTTTTGATACCATAGAATTTAACTATTTCAAGTCAACAATATTTTACTCTACTTAAAGATTTCTCTAACTCCATAATCATTTCAACAACATCTCTTGCAGAGTCCAGATGATCTAAAGTAGATCAGAAGCTGTTCAAGCTTTCTATTGCCAATTTTATCTGTATACCTAGTGTGCTCAAGTTACAATCATAGGCCTGTGACTAAACTTGAACCAGGAGTATACCAAAAGTTAAGATAGCATATCTTGGTGATAACACAAGGATACAATTCTTGGATTGGATTATCAAATTCCATATTGAAGTTTACTATAAAGTATCGTTTACTATAAAGTATCTTGAGTAAATGAAGAGTAATCAAGAAAAAGATCAGCTTATATTTGGTTTTCTTTTGTACTTTGGAAATGAGATGTTTTTATAAATTGTCAAATATAATGTTAGCTTGACATGGGTAATTGTCCTTTGGAGTATACCAGAAATAATGGATTAGAATTTCCTGATTATTAGGTAATGTTTCTACTTACACCACATAGTATCCCAGCCTAGAAAGTGGTATCATTCTTTGTTTGTATATATATAATATCTTCCAACTCATTTAATGTTGGAAGAAACAGATTACACAGCAGTATAGTGCAGTACAAATAACTGGCAACCACTTGTCTATAGTATATACTTCTATAAAAAGCTAAAAGAAAGTAATGAAAAGAGATGAGTTGTATTATTTAGAGATGAATCTAACTACTTAAATTTTTCTATCAACTGACTAATCAAGACTATGTGCTTACTAAGCAGAGTACTTTGTAACACTCCCCCTTACTTAAAACTTTAGCTGTTAAATAAGCTTTAAAAGTACAAGTAAATGAGCTCAGAGTATTTCCAAGCCAAGAGATGGGCAGAAATAACTGTATAAGACTTGGCCAAGGTTCTTAGTCAGAATATCAGCAGAGTTCTCCTTCCCATCAATATTATATGGTTTAACTTGTTCATTCTCAATTAGATATCTTATATAGTAATAGTGAATATCAATATGTTTGAAGTGCTTTTCTTGTATAGGGTTAGATCTCCAGAAAAGTAAGCCAAGATTATCACCATGAATATGAGAAGTTGGAACATTAAAACCAACCTCATTGAGAAGGCTTCTTGTTTAGGCAAGCTAATAACCACAATTAGAGAAGATCATATATTCAACCTTAGTTGAAGACAGAACTACTGTTTTTTGCTAGTAGCTTATCTAGAATGTTACTTCATAAACCATTAGAGTAAAGTAACCAGTCATGTGTCAGACATGAGAAGTTTGAACACTAGTTTCTTTATTTAATTCTCTTTTCTTTTTTTTCCTTTTATTTTCTTTATTTGGATCTAGGGTTAAGAGTAGAGTGACATCATGATCACACTGTCACAAATCAGTCACATCAGATGACATAGTCACAAGTCATAATGTCACAAAGAAGGATATAGAAGATTCTGGAAAAAATAACATTATACAATGTATACAACACATATTGACATTAAGATGAACACATAGTCATTTAGGGTAGGCTAGAGACATAGTAGTGGTAGTACAGATCATAGTAGTTTAGTATATAAGATAGATAATTTTGTACAGAGTTCCTTATTGAGTTCTCTTGTGTTAACCCTAATATAAGATTCCTTTTATAGATTAACCCTAAGATCTTTAAGTCATAACATCTACCATCTTCAATTCTGACACTATGACCATCTAGTACAGTCATTCCATCTATATATCAGTACTGTTCTACCTAATTGCTATAGACTAATAGAGTATTTAAAGTAATGGTTATCTTTAGAAAATCTCATTCTGTTCTCTTAGGTTTTCCTGGAGATAAGTCATATATTAGATATTACTCATTAATAAACTTAGGTTTTTATAGAGCTTGAAGTACATCTCTATGCTTCTATTCTCAGTTACTCTAACATTATTCAAGAATATGAAAGTGGGAGTCAGAATAACTTTTGGCTTCAGCTTATATACTATACTATACTTCTATAAGTCATACTGCTCATATATTTTAGAGGAGTACTTAGAGGACTATAAAAATAAAACTACTGAAAGATGGTGAGGTATATTATTACTAATACTAGAAGATAGTCAGTTTTGGTCAATCTTTAGGATAAGGCTATCACAGTGTATACTATCAGCTTATATACTATGTATACTGTTGTTGCAACCACTAGTCACAAAGACTAATAGTAATACAAGCAATAAATCTCTTAGTAGGATATCTATGTAGGAATTACAAGAGAACTCAACAAGAAGTCTTTGCTATATTCTTATACTATTTATACAAAAGTCTCATGGTCCATGCTAGTGATAAAATAACCCTATCCTAATGTCCATACATTGTTCATACTTTACCCTCATGTCTTCTATAAGAATATTATGCTATATACATGTGCCCTAATGTCATTATTCTAGTCCCTTCTCCTAAAGTCTAAGCCTATGATCTTACATTGTGTGACATGTTATGTGACCACAGTCATGTGCCTATTCATTGTCAAAAGAAAAAAGAAAAAGAAAAGAAATATTAAATCAAGAAAAATAAATAAAAGAAGAAGAAAAATATTAGTGTTCAAGTGCACTATAATATATATAATACCTAGAATAGTTATCTATAAATAGAAACTGCTAAGCAAGTTATCCTGGTTTCTAATAATCTTTGGATATTAGGAATGGAAATTTATAGAGTTAGTAAGAGTTTAGCAAGAATATCTAAGGTAGAATGAAGATGATTGACCTGTACTAGAAGAGATTAAAGAGTGTAGATAAGAGAAGAGGTATTATCTATAGGTTTAGAATAGATGTGGCCAGAACAGAATATGACAGGTATTATTAATAGAGAAGAAGTGTTCCTAAAAAAGTTGCTCAAACATGAGCTAGATAATAATAGAAAAGGTACTAGGGATCAACTTCTCATAGAAGATTTCTTCTGAATATTTGAAAGTATGACTACTTCTGAAAAAGAACAGAGCTCAAAAGATCTTGTTTTGATTACAAGTGAACTACTCAACAGATAGATAGATATATAGAGAGTAAAAGCTTAGAAAAACTTTCCTAGTCTATCAATTACTGCTGAAGTCCAAAGAAGTAGTATGTAGAATCCAGTAAAATAAGGAAGATTTCAAGATATATGAGTATTAGTAGGTAAAAGGAGTCTTGTTATAGGTAAAGAGAAAACATCTGCAGAGATAAAAGTAGAATTGGACATAAGAGTATATAGATATTAAAGTTGGCTTATAAGACTTGCAAGAATATTGTTTGTGTTATGTTCTAAGTCATGCTGGTACTTAGCTACCTTCTATAGATGATTCTAGAGAAGTTCCAAAATCTTGTCAGTATTGGCAGGTGTTATAGAATAATTACTGGGAGCTGGTATCTGTTAAGAGATATGAAAGAGAAAGAAAGGTCAAAATATGAAGTAGGTAATCTAATACTACTAGACTTACAATACTTTGAAGTCTCTAATAGAAGACTCTGTTCTACTATTAGGACAACTAGTAGAGTTCACAGTGTCTATATAGACTTTTACAATCTTTAGAAGAATATAAGAGAACAGAGTAAGATTTCTGGAGATAATAGACATCCTATATAGCTAAGAAGTACATTCTAAAATATTAGCCTAAAAAGAAAGAGAAATTATTCTAAATAGTAGATAGGAGATAGTAGGGATAGCAGTCAATTTTGAACTCTATAGAGAGCCATGAAATGAGATGTGGTTATAGGACCAAATACTATAGACTTTGATAGCAGAGTGAGATCAAAGGTCAGCAGTATTAAGATTAAAGAAGTAGATCCTCTTATAAGAAATTCTAATCTAGAATACTACCAAAAGAAGAGAGAAGAAAATTTACAGTAAGTATATAGAAGTGGCTTAAGAGCAGAGATTGACAATATGCTTATGAAGTTTGACAGAGTTCAGTGGGACTACTTAAAAAAGACTATAGAGACCAGTAAGATAAAGAAGTAACTGATAAAGAATGAAAATACTGCAGGATTCAGCAGGAGCATGGACAAATCTCTTTATATGTAATCTATGCTTATCTTAAGTTATCCTATTCTAAACCTATATTTATATACTATAAGAGCAATATATTTTTTCCAAGCTCTTAATATTTTAACATCTTTTATAACATATTATTATAATTATATGTATTATTATATGTCTGGTAATATCATATCATGTGACATATTTATTTATAACTTATTACTGATTTAAGTAGTGATTGATCTTCAATATTTAGATCTGTAAACAATGACTACTAATACTGCTATATAATTAAATAAAACTTATAAAATCTATTTCCCTTACTTTCTACATATATTTTTCTGGTTTCACATAGAGGTTGTTGACCTCTATATACTTCATTATCTCCTCCAGAATCTCATTGTATTCCTTTTCTAAATCTATTAATAGAAAATTGGCTGTATTCCTAAAAATTATCTGTAAAAAGTGCAAAATTTTATCAAAATTTTATCAATTAGCTGTAAATAAACTTCAGATTCTATTGTAACATTCACTTGTGAAAGTTTGACCAATAGTACCATACTACTGTTACATCACAGTTTCCAGTTTCCCTTGAGATAACAATAACTATACTTGTTATCATTCACATATTTTGCAAAGACCATATTTCTTGATAACTACAGTGCAGTGCAAAAACCTTTGTTGAACTCAAGATTAAGGTTTACAATCAATGTATGCATACAACATATGGAAATGAGATCATTATGATGGGCAATGACCAATTCAGAGTTTGAGCAGCCTTGTAAAACTCTGTTTTAGAGACTCAAAGTGCTTTGCAACATGTTGGAATCTGGCGATACTGCAAGACTCGCTCTCAATGTGTTGAACCAGTCCTGAGATAAGCTAAAATTCTGAGCTACAGTAAGAGCAGCGAAACTCAAACTCATCATAAGTAGGAGAATTGAGGTGTTGATTAAGCCTATCAAGGGTCTTGAAGGTGCTATGGCAGAGATAGCACTCATAGCTATACCCATTGAATGAGTTCTTGTTCGCAAACTAATTAACCAGCTGAGGTTGCTTTGAGAGACCCTCAATGCAGTGGAGAATCGAAATCTGGGGGATAATACCGAGCTTGTGAGCGGCAGCTGTGACTTGATGGCGATTGATATGGTGACAACCTGACTTGATGTGCATCATAATAGATGAAGGAGTCTTAAACATGTTATCGCAAAAGGGGCATTTGTAACTCTTTCCCTTGTAGGCAGGCAAGGCATTGTGCTGGTTCAGGGACATGAGTTTTTGCTCACCAGGGTTCCAGTAATGTGCATGCACACCTGAGCCAGAGCTTGTTCACTGGCGAAATCATGTGAACAGACAAAGCACCAGTTGTGGGCTGAACTGTAAGCTAGATGATTATTGAGGGCAGAATTACTGACAAAGCTGCAGTTGTAGCTATAGCAGTAGGTCTTAGCCTCACTGACATCTGACTCAGATGAATTGGTGACTGTTTTAATATCTGAGTCAAATTGGTGGGCTGATGAATTTGCCAAATGCTATAGACATAGATTAAGAAAAGGGAACCCACCATCCAAAAGGAATCATATCTGTTGATACGCAGCAGATGTTCTGAAAGATCGGTTGCATGGGGTGTAAAATACGTGGATGGCCTCTCTATGCTATACAATCCGATAGAAGTCAGAACTAGTGTGTAGTTGCATGGTAATTTGAGCACTTACTTGGTCCAAAGCATGCTCATCGACGAAGATCCTATTGTATAACCCACACTCTAGAATGCCATGGCCTTTGGCCCTCGAGTGTGACTGTATTGTACCTATGGAGGTAAAAATACGGTTATAATTGAGGCATTGGTAGGTTATATCTCTGACTCAGAGTAAGAGTGAAAATAGATCAACATGGTGGCTGAACGGTTGCTGAACGGTTGATTGGCTTTTCTCCCTTGTTGTCCTGGGAAATACCACATGATCACTTAATCTATGCTGCCTTTCTATGTATATGTATGCATGTATTTATATATTTGTACTAATACTATAACAAGTGGTTGCAGTGAGTAACATGTTGTGTTCTGTCAGTATTTCTCACTCAGTATTGCACACCCTGGTATAATACATTCTGCTCTACTTGTCACCTGTGCACTGTCA
>JAJOHK020000741.1:0-20414 GCA_022457215.2 Leucocoprinus gongylophorus
CTCAAAGCAGTGTTGATCCTTGTTTTACGCTCTTGCTCTAAGACCAACATCATCTTTTCACTCCATTCCAATGTTCTATAAATCTCTTCCATTAGTTGATCCCAATGCCTTAGAACAAAATGGTAGCTGTTAGGGCAATATAGACTGAAGTTTACCGCTGCCTGTTTCAAACATCAGGAAGTCACCTTCCATGATTGATGAGAATAGTTTATCAAAATAGTTTATTACAGGCATCACTGTATTCACTGTTGAGGTGATCAAGACTTCTACTGCCATTCATCTGGCAATGTTACTACATGCAGACAGATACCTAGCTGAAGGGAGTTCTGCACCAGCATGTGTTGTGACTTTTTGTTTAGCAGATAATAAGTATTTTTATTCTTCTAGTACTCCATTGAGAATGTTCTTGTTCAATATAGAAATATCCACCTTATTTTTGCAGTCTAGAGAACTCCATGGGTCTTAACAGTGTTGGAGTGTTAGAATTTGGTGAAGAAAGGAACAGATCTTCTTACAGATATAGCATATTTGTTATAGTGTGCTTTTTTATTTTATTTTATTTTATTGTAAGATTAACAATTTATTATACAAGATATAGTGGTAGACCATGATATCTACAACATAGCTACTTAAATAACAAAAAAGAAGAAGAAAAAAAAAGAAGAAAGAGAAAAGAAAGATGGAAAAAGTAAGTAATAATATTACTAATACAAGAGGATATTAGTAAACCTGCTTTTAAGTGATGTCTTTATAGAAGAAAAATACTTCTGGATTGAACTTGAGGAATGCAATGATGTCTTTCAATAAATCTCTTTTAGGATTCCAATACTTTCTATAATACCTATAGCTATACAGGACGTAATTTCTAGTTTTGATTGGATAGTTTTCATATGAACAAGTGAAGGATTCCTTGGATAAAACCTAAGACAATATTTGTTATGAACTTAAGACTTTAGTGTTGGTCAAAAGAAAAAATCTTGTATAGGATTTACATAAGAGAACTCAATAGAGAATTCTGTACAAGATTATCTATCTTATATACTAATATCTAATAGTCTGTGCAAGCTATTTCTGGCCTACCCTAACCAACCATGTGTATGCCTTAAGGTTAACATGTGTTTTACATATTGTATAACATTATCCTTCCAGAATCTTTTACACTCTTCTATGTATCTCATGACCTGTGACTGTGTTATCTGATGTGACTTTCTGTGTGACAGCATGATCTTGTCACTCTAACCCTAACCCTAAGTTCTAAAAATAGAATAAAGGAAAAATAAATTGAAAAGAAAAATAAGAATGAGAAAGAAAATAAAAATTATTAGAGTTTACCTCTTTCAACTTTGATATTACTCCTCTCTCAAGGTTTCTTCTCCAGAGAAACTGACTTCCATTTTTGCCAGTTTCTCTCCAACTTCCTCAAATATTCCTTTTCAAACTTCCTATCATCCCATCTGTACAGCATCTTTGCCATATACTTTCCTAGTAACTCTCTCCTCTTAAAGTCCTTTTCCTCTATCCTGTCAAACTTTTCTTGCTTTCTTATTTCAGCACTCATTCTTCTCTCAAATTCCTCTACCACTTCTCTTGCATTTCCCAAGTTCTCCTCCTATTTCCAAGTATCATACTCTGTTGTAAATTCTTTCCAGCATACTAAATACTTCTTGACTTCTCTTATTTTCTTTTTATTTAATATTTTTTCTACTTCCCACTCTTTGACTCCTTCTATTTCAATTGGTTTACCCTCCTCTTTTCTTTGACCCTCCACTTGCTCTTTGTATCATACTATCTAACTGATGTTTACAACTAGATGGATTCTCATCAAGGTTGGAAATCATAATTTGACCACATTGGTGAATACCACCTCCTCAATTGTATATGGACCTACAAATCAATTCACTAATTTTCTTGCTGGTCTTTCTTTGAATACTGTTATAACTCAAAACTCTTAGAGTTGGAGTAGGAGATAACCTTGTATTGGGTAATACAAGAGAACTCAATAGAGAGCTCTTTTACAGGATTGTTTACTTTATATACCAAAGGCCCATGGTCTGTACCAGGCCCTCCTAGCCTACCCTAAACTGCCATGTGTGCCTCAAGGCCAACATGTGTTGTGCATATTGTTTGACATTTGTCACTTTTTTACCTTCTTCTTGTGTTCATGTAGCTAACCTGAACCCTAAGTTCTAAAAATAGGAAAGAGGAAAATAAATCAAAAAGAAAATAAAAATGGGAAGGAAAAAATAGAGAGAAACTAAGTTCACTTTTCTTGATCTTGACAAATAACAAATCTTTGGTACTTAACAACACCCTATTCTCTTTCTTTCAATTTTCTGTTTCTTTTCTTCCTCTATCTACTTGTTTTTTCATGTCCTCCTATGCCTTCTTCAGAGCCACTCCTCCCTCTTTGTGTACCTTCTTCATTCTCTCCACAAACTCTATTGCTTTTTCTACTTTTCCTTTCTTTCTTATATCCCCTCCTATTCTCAACTCTCTTCTATAGTTTGTGAAATCTTAGTTGCCATATGAACCTTATTATTCACTACAAATTCTGCTGACACTATCCACTCTGGCCAATCCTTCTATCTCTGATTCACAAAGAACCTAAGATATTATTTGAGCTCTTGGTTCATCTGTTCCATTTGTCCATCTGTCTGTGGATGGAATACTGTCAAAAACCTCATTTCTATTCCCAATATCTTATTTAACTCCTTCATCAATTCTGCTGCAAATTGAGGGCTCCTATTTGATACAACACTCTCTGGCAATCTATGCAGCTTTCAAATGTTATTTCTAAACAGCCTTGCTAGTCCTTCCACTGAAGTTCTCTCTATTGTTGCTACACAATACATCATCTTGGACAACCTATCACAGACTACCAGTATAGTATCTTTCCCAGCTACTATTGGTAACTTTGTAATAAAGTCCACTGTTAAGTGAGTCCATAGCTTCTCTGGTACCTCACTTAGTTTCAACTTTCCTACTATTTCTTCCATCCTATTCTTCATTCTTTGACATAAATCACATCCTTCTATATATCTCCCTATGTTCCTTGTCACTCCTAGCCACCAATAATTCCTAGTGACCAACTCTGTTGTTTTTCATCCACTCCCATATCCTGCTACCAGTACATTGTGATGTGACCAGATTATCTCTGCTCTCAACTCTTCATCCTTTGGTATATATACCTTGCCCTCCTTCAATACCAAATCTCCCTCTATTTGCTACTTGTCTCCTTGTAGTACCTTCATTTTTGCTTTTTTCATCTCTTCTACTACTCTAACTATCTCTTTGTCTTTACTCCTTGCCTTTTTTATTTTTTCTAATATATCTACTTCTGGTCCTTCCATTACTACTTCTTGTAAACTACAAATCCAATTGTCTTTTATAAATACTTGTTATTCTCTACTCCTACCTTCCAGTCTAGTTGTCTACTAAGTTAATCTGCCTTTCCCATTTTTGTATCTGGAACATGTTTTAAAGTAAAGTCAAATCTTGACAGGTATAGTGCCCATCAAGCTTGCCTATGATTTAACTTATGTGCCTTCATAAAGTATTCCAGGTTTTTATGATCTGTTCAGATTTCTAACTTAAAATGTGTGCTTTCTAACAAGTGCCTCCAATTTCCTAATCCTCTTATTATTGCCAACATCTCTTATCATGAATCTTATAGTTTCTCTTAGTCTTATTCAATGACTTTGAGAGAAAAGCTACTAGCCTCCATCTACCATCCTCACATTCTATAGATAAAACCTCTCCTGTAGCATAATCTGACACATTGACTTCTATCCTCATTTTTTTGTCTATATTTAGTGCTGCTAACACTGGCTCCTTTGTGAATTTTTGTTTCAACTACCTAAATGCCTCTTCTTGCTTCTCTGTCCAATCCCACTTCTGATCCTTCTTTACCAGATTGTGTAATGATCTGGCTATGGATGCAAAGCCTTAAATAAATTGACAATAGTAGTTTGCTAATCCCAAGAACTTTTGAACATCCTTGACATACTTTGGTGTCAGCCAATCCAAAACACCCTTCACCTTTTCTTCCTCCATCTTTATGCCCTCTGGCCCAATTACTACTCCCAAAAACCCTACCTCTCTCACTTTCTACTTGCACTTCTCTAGTTTCACATATAAATTGTTTTCATCCAGCCTTTTTATCACTTCTGCCACCAACTCATTGTATCCCTCCTCATCCTCTGTTCCTATTATCATATCATTAATAAATGCTGCCACTTTGCCTGTATTAATCAAATCTCTAAGTAACTTATTCATCATTGCCTGGAAAGTTGCTGGTGAATTTGTCAATCAAAAGAATATGACTGTGGGTTCAAATGACCTCTTGGGTGTCATGAATACTGCCTTCAACTTGCCCCCCTTCTTGATCCTCACATTATTATTACCCCCACCTTAAGTCCATCTTTGTAAATACCTTTTTTGTACCAATATTTTCTACTATGTCCAAAATTAAGGGTAACAGATAATTATTCTTAATTTTCCATTTGTTTAAATACATATAGTTCTGTACCATCCACTTCTTTCTATTCTTTTTTCCTACAAAGAACACTGGTGCTGTTTAGGGCAACTTTGAGGGTCAGATGTATCCTTTTCTTAGCTGCTCTTGTATGAATTCTCACACTTCTTCTCTCTCATCCCTTGACAATGAATACATCTTTCCCTTTCCCAGCACAAACCCTTCCTTCATATCAATTGCATGATTCCAGATTTTTTGTGTAGGCATCCTCTTTGACTGTTTCTTGCCAAAGACCTTAATCCACCTATGAAACTTCTCTGGAACCAACTTCTTTACTTTCTCTTCCAACTTTGCTACTTCTACTTCCTTATCCCAAATCTCCCACTCCTCTGCTATTCTATTTATATCTATTGTCTTTTCATTTTCCTGCTTTCTTTTCTTATTTCTTTCCTGCCTCTTCCTTCACCTCTTCTTCTTTTTGTTTTTGCCACCCTGGTTTTCCTTGCTTTGGCCTCCACTGCTTTTTATATTCTTCTAGACATCTTGTCATCTTAACTTCTCCTGTTCTCCAGTCAATCTCAGGATTGTGGTGAGCTAGCCATGGCATTTCCAAAATCATACTCCACTTCTGTCCTTCAATTACATCTATCTCTATCCTCTTCCTATGTCCTTGATAATAAATATTCATTTCTGCTGTATGCTTAATTGGTCTCTCCTTGTTGAGAGATTTATCCACATTCCTCACATATATAGGTTTTTCTATCTTTTTTAATTTAAATCCCTGCTTTCTTGCAAATTCTGAACTCATCACTAGTCCTGTCACACCACTATCTAATAATGCTTCCACCATTACTCTCTTCTGGATGTCTATCCTTTCTAATCCTATCTTTACTGTTATCTCCCTTAATGATTCACCTTCTTTGGCTGTTCTTACTTCAACTTCTTTCTTCTTAGTTCCCTCTAAGTTTGATGTACCAACTTCCATTTTAGTTAATATATGGAACCTATTGTTAGAATCTAGTTGAGAGATTCTAGATTCTCCTCCTCTTTTAAATTGTTTGATTGTTCAAAATTTCCCTCTCTTTCCCACCTCTGCCTGTATTCCAGTCTTCTGCCGCTCCCAATCCTGATCCTTTCTCTCCTGTTCCTATAATATCAGACCATGTGTCTGAATCCTCTACAAGCATAGCAGTTCCTCTTCCTATCTGTATCCATAGCATAAGGGTCCCTTCTCAGCAACCCTATCCCTTGTCTCTGCCCTTAACTTCTTACTACTACTATGTTTATTCTTTCTACTCTCTCTATTGGAGTGGGTCCTGTTGTCACCTACTAAGGTGGCATTTCCTGCCTCCTTTGCCACACTTGTGGTTGTGGTATTACTTGTTGCTGTTCCTGCTATCTGGGGGCTGATTCCCCCTGTTCTTGTCATCCTTTTAGTTTTTTCTCTTCTCTTCTGCTTTCTTTCCAATATCTATCTAAGTTAGTGGCATGCTTATATCACTGTTTTATGCTTGTGAGAGGCCTTTCTGTCTCCATTAGCTTCCTTCTGATTACCCCATTCATTCCCCTCTTGAACTCTTCTACTAATGGCCTTCCTTCATATCCACTTTCTCTTGCTACTTTTCTGAACTCTTGAACAAACTCCTCCATTATCCTTTCTCCCTGCTCTAATGTTTCTAATTCTGCTACCTTTACTGACTCTTCCTCCACTCTTCTGAACTTCTTCTTGATGGTTGCCAAAAACTCTTCTATGGATTCATATTCCAATTCTCCTTCTTCCAACTCCTCCAAGATATTCTCCTTTTAAATATCTGCTGATCTTCCTTGTACATATGATAGCACCCACTGGATCTACTCTTCTATTGCCACCTCTCTTATCTTCATCTTTAAGTATAGTTTGCATGTTGTCACAAATCCTAAGACCTTTGATGAAGTCCCATTGAATGTTGGTAGCCTTGCTACCTCTATGCCTGCTGCCACTCTGCCCATGCTTCCTCTTACCTGCACTGTGAGTACTACAATCTGTTCTTGGAGCTACCTTATTATAGTAGGGTAGTCAGGTTGATTCATTTTGTAAGGAGAGTGTGTAATTGATAGTAATAATAATAATGGTGATGATGATGAGGTTGGTGATATTAGTGATGATAACATATATAGGGGAAGAGCAGAACCTGTGCTGGTTTCACTTTCTAATTCGTATTCTGAAGAAAAAATCTTGGTATGTGATAGCAGGTCTTCTTTCTGTCCTGCCTACATGTCTTACTTCTACTACTGCCCTAAAGAATTCTATGTGATTTTGTCCTAAGAAGGATGTTCTACTCTAAGTAGTATTTTAAGAACAACTATTGTTTCTTTGTATAAACAAGTCACAAGGGGACTTATAGTACAAGGCTAATATTTGAAAAATGTATAGAATATGTCCACACAAGGTAATACATCTGGGATACACCAGTAGGCTTTGATGCAATCAAACAGTTAGGCTTCTCCTGCCTAACTAGTATACTTCTTATACTTAGGGTCTAGCAATTCTTCTTGATTAAAGAGTGGTGTTGCCCTTTGGTTGAAGATGGTAAGAGAGTAAGTGTAGAGAGGGTCTGGTATTGAACAGTCTTAAAAGAGTAGAATTGAGTTCTAATATTATAAACTTAATATCAAGTTCACAAAATAGTAGACTTAGTTTTTCTTTATTCTCATTTTCATTTTATTTTCAATCTATTTCCTTACTTTTCTATTTTTAGAACATAGAGTTAGGGTTAGTAATGGTCATGAGTCATGAGATATATAGAATAAAATAGAAAGTTCTAAAACAAATGACATCATACAATATGAATACTACATATTGACCTTATATTCTATATATGGTCATTTAGGGTAGGGTGCATAGTAGTAAGCATAGATCATTGGTAATAGTATATAAGATAGATTAGTTTGTAAAGAGATCTCTATCGAATTCTCTTATGTTACTCCTATATAAGAGTTATTCTTTTGTCCAACCCTTAGGACTTGAGTCTATAATATATAAGAGAATCAGCAAATATAGCACACACTTCTACTGATATGACGAACATTTCTGACAATCTGACTCCAAATTCCAACATCAACATGGTTATTGATCCAGAAGACAATATTTACGACATTGGCAAAGACTTCAAGAAAGAAAGAGACCGCTCTCTGTCATTCAACATACAAAAACTAAGATTTCCTTCTATTTCTTTGAGTGAATGCTCTGAAGACTACCATATATATGTCAAAAGGATGAGTGACAGGATAGATAAAGACAAACCTCTTAACTTTATTGGCAGCATTAAGATAAAGTGCATATCCCAGGGAGGACAGAAGGATTAAGTCAGTAAGATGACTGACAATACTAATAACACACTACAACAATGTATTTCAAACAAGGTCCCAGCCTCAAGCACAATATATAGCAACAGTGTGTTTAATATCCAATTGAGCTATAATATTGACCAAGCTCTAAACCCCAAAGAATAGGGTGGTGATTTCTGTGCTACCTCATTGCATGGAGCCATGGAATCCTTGGTGTCCAACATCGAGAACATCAAGGATTCCCTTTGCAGAATGGGAAAATATATTTGAGATAAATCAATTAATAGTAATCCTAATAATATCAAGGATCTTGAGGGTATAGGTCAGGCAGTATGAGAGTTCTTTTCTTCTATCTATGTTATAAGACAAAAGTGCAGACAGACTTTGGCTAGAGTTAGGGTTAGCTAGACATAGATAAGTAATTAATTATTAGTCTACAATGGAGAAAGAGCATGTGACCTAGAAGTCATGTGATAGAAGCTGGAATAGTCTAGAGCGGTCTGGAAGGATTAAGAGAAGTCTAAATAGGAATTAGGGTTATAAGTGACATCAAGAGACAACGGTTCCTTATGGTATACATATGGTGTACACATGTATAATGGAAATTAAGAGTATGATGTCAGGACACATGTATACAGCATGGTAGCCTTATAGTAGATGAGTAATAAGACATGAGAACAATGCATAGACATTAGGGTAGGTAGATATTGTTGTAGCATAGACTATGTTGTATTTATATAAATAGAGAAGTAATGCAGCAAGAGCTCCTTGTCGAGTTCTCTTGTAATCCCTACTACTAGATAGCCTTCCATGACCTTTGTTGAAAGCATACTATAAGTGCCATTCCAGCAAGTGGTTGCTACAATAATCTACGATTTGCACTGGGACAAAATTCATGTAGACAAAGCTAAAACTACCTTTAGAAACAAGGTAAAATCCAAATTCACTTCACAGGTTCCCAAATCTACAAACAACAATAAGGGTAAGGAAATAGTAAAACCTACTTTCATTTTCTCAATTCCTTCTCTGATTCCTGCTAAATCACAGAAAAAAGTTAATGAGTTATCAAAATACTTCAAGAAAAACACTAACTCTCAAGAAAAGAAGTCATATACAAATGCAACTTCTTTGTTCAAACAACCAAGCCCAGCTGCTCCAAAGAACATCACCAAAGAAACACTTAAGATCAAGGAAATGTTCCCTAATCTCCCTAACAAGAAGATTGAGGAAATGCAGAAGGTCATCAATAGTTCAAAAGACAAAGTCAAACCAAAGATCAACATGACCACTAAAGGTCCCTTTAAGAAGTAAGTAATTGTTCCAATGAACAATGATATTACAAAGAAATTTATCAAGAACTCAAGTTTATACATGGCCAATATTAATCATGCTCTCAAGATAATCAAATCCAACACAATAGCCAACTTCATTTATATTGATAGAAAAAGAATAGTAATTACCACTAACAACACCTCTTCAGGATTTGATCTACAGGAGATTGAAAAATATGCAAAAAATTCACTACCTTCTGACATTGAAAATGTTTCTTTGCCTAGATTACTACAATCAAAGTCATATCTCAAGATCATAAGTATTCCATACATCAGTGAAAAGATGAACAATCAAATTTTATCAGATGATATTGAAAATGTTCTGAAGAACAACCACTTGTTCAATGACATTATCCTTGCCTCTAAACTATGCATCATTAAGGTATCTCCCAAATCTGACATGACCATTATATAGATCAATATTGGTAGTTTCATTGCAACAGTTTGAGATGCAAATATGAATCTAGACATACTGCAATACAAGAATTGCTGGAAGTAGGGTCATATGGCAGGAGTCTGTCATATACAAGGATCTAAGTGTGTGAGGTGTAATAGCCCTCATCTTACTAAACACCATCATCACTTTGCATGGTGTTGTAAAGCTAATGAAAAAACTAACCTACTTAGGTTAGAGACAAAGAAGGGCAAACCCTACCCTTACACATTCAAATGCCTCAACTGCAAAAGTGAATACCAAGCCAACTTATATAACTGTTCCTTTTGGAAACATCATTTTCATAAGGAATGATACTCAAAGGAATATGCAAAAATTCAGAACAACTGAAAGAACTCAACTCATTCAGCTGTGAATGGCTCCACAATATGATTTTGAAAGACCTAAAGATATTCTCTCAAAATGTACAGAAAAACAACTTTCTCATCAACACTATTCTTGAAGTTAACCAAAATTTCAACATCATATTCATCTAAGAACTATTGTGGACGACAATCAGAACTATTCCCAGCTCAGCAAATTGCAAAGGCATTCCCTTAGTAGGCATTCCAAATCATCACATTTGGCTTACCTTTGCTAGAGAACTGTGCTCAGCAAATGACTCCCCAAGAATCATTGAGTCATTATTTATGTTAATATCAGACTTTCTTATTTTTGATTTTATTTTTGCACAGACATTATTAACTATAAAGACATTTTACTTGTATCTTTTTTCAACAACAATAACATCTTTTAGATTAATGAATGTTTATTCTGATTCTTCTCACTCTGCCTTAAAGTATCTCAAGGATACTGAGGTGAATATTTTGAATCTGCTAATTATGACTGGCAACTTTAATATTAAAGACAGTATCTGGGACCCTTCATTCTCTTATCATTCAACTATCAGTGATGATCTTATAATTATTGCAGACTCATTTAACTTAGACTTGTTAATCCCAACTAACCAAGTTTCTACCAGGTATTTTGATATAGTTGGTAAAGCAAACTCTGTCATCGACTTAATATTCCTATGAAGCGGATCTAATGAGCTCAATAATCACTCCATTTATCCTGAATGGTGACTTTCCTCTGACTACGCTCCCCTCATGGTGTCTATTCCTATTGTAGAAGAAAACATCATTACATCAAAATTCTCTATTGCAAAAAATAGCAAAGAGGAAGAAAACTTTATCAAAGAGGTTTCATATATTATCAAGAACATCAACATCTCTAATCTATCAAATAGCAATAAACTTGAAGATATTACCAATTCTCTCATATTGAGTCTTGAAAACACATAGAGAATGAATTCAAAATGAGTTAATATCATGAGGTACTATAAGAGCTGGTGGAACAAAGAATGTAGCCTAGCATTAAGCAACTATAGGTCAACAAGAAGTCTCAATAATTGGAAACTATTTAAAAGCAAGGTCAAATCATCCAAATGATTCTTTTTTGATCTCAAAATTCAAGAAATTGCTAATAAGAAACAGGGTTCTTAGGAACTCATGAACTGGGTCAACAAAAAAAAATTACCCACTATCAAAGCCATCAAACATAACAGTCAATAGTGTCATGAAATTAATGACCTGTGGAATGCACTTCATTTCACTTTCAACACAGCTCTCTATCATCAAGTGGATGTTGATATTCTTGATGAAATCATCAATAAACTGACTTTCTCTTGGCCCCCATTTTCAAAGGAAGAATTCAAGATCACCATAGCAAACTGTAACAATGCTTCAACTACTGGTCTGAATAAGTTATTGTGGAGTCATCTCAAGATCATTCTCAAAGATGATGAATACTTGAATAGCATTATTTACATAGCTAATACCTGTATTGAGTTAGGATATTAGCCTTCACATTTCAAAATATCTACAACAGTTGTCATTCCCAAACCAAACAAGAAATTATATGACACTTCCAAATCTTTTAGGCCTATTATCCTACTCAATATAATGGGCAAGCTAATCAAAAAAGTAATTGGAGAAAGACTTTAATTCATCATGTTAGCCAACAACTTCATTTACCCTAGTCAACTGGGTAAATTAAAGTTCAAATCTATAACAGATATGGGTGTAGCACTTACACATATCATTTGAATAGGCTGGGTCAAGAACTTGACAACAAGTATTCTTGCTTTTGATATCATACAGTTTTTCTTGTCACTTAACCACCATCTCCTTACCCTCATTATGAAAAAAGTAGGATTTGACAATCATATTATTTCATTCTTTTCCAATTACCTCATGAATAGAAAAACTAATTATTTTTGGAACAACTTCATTTTTCCCATATTTAATGTCAATGTAGAAGTAGGCCAGAGTTCTATGCTCTCTTCTATCTTATCAGCCCTTTATCTTTCTCCATTCATCTACATTCTAGAAAATCACCTAAAAATTCTAAAAATTCTAATTTCCATCATTTCTTTTGTTGATAATGGTTTCTTTATCTCACAGAACAAGTTTATTAACATCTTGAATAGTCACATTTTCTGTAGTTACAATGTACTGACCAAGTTGCTTGAAAAGTTTGGTCTTATAGTAGAATACTCTAAAACTGAAATTTTTCATTTTAATAGATCCCAAGGAGTCTTCAACCTTCTCCTCTTAACCTTACTTTGCTAGGGGGATTTATCTTATGGCCCAATAATTTGTGAAAGTACTTGGGCCTCATATTCAACAGAAAATTGATATTCTACCAACATGTCAATTTTTATGCAAACAAATCAATTTCCACTGTCAAATACATGAAACTCCTTGGTAACTCAAACTATGACATCAACCCTCTCCAAAAACATCTTCTGTATAGGACATGCACTCTCCCCATCATGTTATATGGATTTCAGCTTTAGTTCTACAATCACACTCCCATGATGTATTACCTGAAAGCTCTAGGAAAGATGCAGAGAAGAGTGGCAATATGGATCCTAGGGGCCTTCAAAACATCCCCTTCATATGGTATTAAAGCCATTACTGGACTTATTCCCATTAAACTGCACCTCTAAAAACTTAGTAGCAGATCACAACTATGAACATACAAACTACTACCTAACTACCTCATATGCTCTCTCATTGATCCTTAAAATAGTGTATCTATATCCTAAAACTTTATACATCTCGATTCCCTCACCAATCGATAGCACTCTCTTATCAAAAATTATTTAGCCGACATGGCTAATAGATTTAATGAAAGTTTCTTGTCTTTTATTCCACTTCATTCAGAATTTTCTCCTAGTCTTAGAATAATTGATAATTTCTCAAATCATATTTCATTCAACGTTCACAACAAAGAAAAAGACAATAAACATCGTACTCACCAACTTGATGAGCTAGTTTTTGAGTCTTCTTCATCCTCTTCCACTGCCATCATAGTATCAAAAATAATGTTGCTACATCCATTTTGCACATGCATACCTACAATAGACTTATCATTAAGATGATCTATCAAGTATTATAGTACGAAAGTGCGGACAGACTTGGACTAGGGTTAGGGTTAGGACCTTAGATAATTATTAGTCTACAACTGACATAGGGTTAAGAAGGCACGTGACCTGGAAGTCATGTGATATAGTCTAGAGCGGTCTAGAAGGACTTAGGGTCTAGAAGGATCGGGAAGAGTCTAGAAGGAGTTAGGGTTAGGGATGATGTCAAGGGACATAGGTTCCTCATGGTGTACACATGGTGTGCACATATACAGCGGAGATTAAAGGTATGATGTCAGGGCACATGTAGGAAGCATGGTAGCCTTATGGAAAACATATGTGGATGAGTAATAGGACATGAGGAAGAAGTACGGACTTAATATAATATTGTAGTACGGACCAGGACAGAACAATATATATAGTGGTAGATAGAGTAGGAGCTCCTTATCGAGTTCTTTTGTATCAACCCGGTATAAGGTTTATTCACTCGTCCAACTCTAAGGGCTTGTGTCTACAACATCAAGTGGTTCACATTATAAGCACTAAAGCAGAATTGTTTGCTATTAGGTATGGTATTAACCAAGCCTTAAATCTTGATAACATGTCAAAAGTCATTATCATCACCAACTCTATTCATGCAGTAAGAAAATTTTTCGAACTGTCTGTCCATTCCTATTAAGTCTAATCAGCAGCCATTCTTTCTGATCTTTGTAAATTCTTCATGCATCATAGGAACAATTCCATTGAATTTTGGAAATGCCCAAGCCATCTCAAATAGCATCCTCACAATGAGGTTGATAAAGAAACAAAAACCTTCAACTCAATTCCACTTTTTCCATACAAAATATCTTAGGACTTTAGTAAGAAAAGTAAAAGTGATACCATTCTCAAAGTTTGGAAAATGACATTCCAAGCTTCAAATCTCAAAGGGAATCAATTTTTGGATCTACTCAATAACAAAAATAACATTATAGAGCCATCTTATATTAAAGAAAGTTCATAGCTCAAAATATTCAGCCATTCAAACTCTCTATGTATGTGTGCTACAAGAACAATCACAAATCACACTCCAATAGGCAAATATAGACTTAGATTCTTTTCTAGAAAGGAATTTAAATGTCTATACAGTGTATACCCCATTGAATCAAGGCACCATATTCTTCATAAGTGTGGTAGATTTAATAATTATTGGAATCTGAGAAAGGACTCTCTAAGTCATTTTGTCATGTTCTTAGAAACTAATCTAGATGCATTCACTTTTCCTGACATTTTAGTGTTTCTTTTTATTCTTTTTTTTTTTTTTCCTTTTTGTTTTTCTTCTTTGCTCTTTATTTTTAATTTCATGTATATCTGTTCCTTTTATAAGTAGTTACGAAGTAGCTACCATGGTCTGCCCACACACTCCATGTAATAAATTACTGATTTAAAAAAAAGTGTCATATGGTATGATGTCATAAGTCTAGAATAGAGTAGAAAAAACTAGAATAATGATGTTAAGAAATATAACTATAGTATATTCATCTTGTAGTAATAATATGGTAGACTTATGAATAACACATGTACTTTAGGGTAGAGTTATTCATCAGTAGCATAAACCATGTACTATTAGTATAAATAAGATAGCAATACATCAGAGACTTCTTGTTGAGTTTTGTAATCTCTACAAGATTCTTATACTATAAGATTACTTAGTGATCTATTAACTGTCCTGGTTAATAGTTGCCACAATAATATTCACCCTCATAAATAACTATATTTATTTCCAGATAAGTACTTAACCTAATCTAATATCTTCTATATAACTAATTTTAGATATCTGTTCAAAGCAAGAACTATGTTTAGCAGTATTATTAGACTTTCTAATAGCTACTATCTGTTAGAACAATTAGCCAAAAGTCCATAGTATTTATATAGAGTTTATAAATCTCCAGGAAGTCTAAGATAATAAAATGAGATTTCTAAAAGATAATAGTTATTCTAAATACTTTAAAATGTTTATTCCAACTATATAAAAAATAGTAGTCTAAACATAGACTAATAATGCTAATCTAAGCTAAAATGACAATAAAATGATGGAAGTACCTAGAATATTACCTGGAATCAGCAAAACTTATTTAATAGTGACCAGTAGTATAAGAAAACAATTATATGGGTATCAGAAGAGAGTCTGAAACTCTGTAGGATTTGTAACAGAAATAAAAGGACTAGAAGAATAGATACTATGGTATTTCATAATAGTATAGAAGTTAAAAGAACAAATGTTATAGGGTTTTTATGGTAATTTGAGGGTTGATGAGATAAATACCATAAGATTTTGATGGTAATAACAAAGGTCAAGTAGGAAAAAGGTTATACTAGGGTATAACAAGAATTATGCAGTACCAGCTCTTAAATATGTACTAAAATTGAGAAATATAATATATAAAAGAAGATTGGAATATATAAAACCCTTAAAAGAGCTCTTGCAAATACAAAATAATATAGTTAGAAAGAATATTAAAAGAAATATATGAATAAAATCCACTTGCAAATACTTTTCCTTGCTAACACACTTCTAAACAGTGAACCTTACACTATGTAACAAGCTTCTTTGGAAAATCTAGTAAATAAATTACAAAGTCTAGTACTAGCAGCTATCTAAGATCTTTTTGATCTTTTACTCTTTTTCACTATCAATGATAACTGGCTCTGGTAACAGACTTGAGTATCTTTTAAATATAGAATTCTCAGGAGCAGTGGTAAGCTTGACTATATAGAAGACTGGATATAATCTTTAATCAGTATAATATAGGTCTTACTCTCTTTTCTATTTTATAAGGTCTAAAATAGCAGTACAACAGTTTAGTAGAAGAGCATATTATGTGAATGTCTAAGAAGTTAAGAAACACCTTGTTATCAGGATCAAACACTGGGGTAAGGCTGCAACATTGGTTATATTATATGGTCATATTGTTGTAGAATTTCTAAATAACAAACTTTGCTTCTTTGAGTGTGGACTTCATCCACTCTATAAATTTTGAGATGCTTTCCAGCTTAGACTTTTGTTGATGGGACTCAAACCCTATTTATAAATGTCCAGTATTAAGGATAAACAGAGGCTGCTGAGTAGAAGAGTATATATAGTTGTTATACTAAAACTCTACTAACAGAAAAAGGTTATGTCAATCACTTTGTTATTTATTGACAAAGATCTGAAGATACTTGTCTAGCTCTTAGTTTACTCTCTTAGTCTATTCATCCAACTAGAGATACTAGACTATAAATAAAGCAATCTTAACTCCAAAGAGATAGTAAAATTCCTTGGTAAAAAGTATAACAAACTGTAGACTTCTATCTAAAATGACATGAGTAGAAAAGCTATGAAGTCTCCACATATAGTGTAAGAAGAGCCTTGCTATTCTCTTTGTGGTGACAGTAGTATGAATCAGAATAAAATGTGCTATATTAAACACTAAGTCTATCATAGTCATTACTATATTGAACCACAATAACTCTAGAAGTTTTATTACAAAGTCTATACTAATAGTATTCCTCCTTGCATTTGGTATAGCTAGTGAGTTCAATTTGCTAAGTGGCAATTTCCAAATAGACTTTGTCTACAAGCAAAGGTTATAGATACTGATATATTTACTTAAATATTTAGGGCTACTAATAACTTTGAGATACCAATTCTAATATATTCCATTGTTTAATATGCCTAGCAATCTTTGATTTGTGGTAGAGAAAGATTATCTGCAGGTAAATATTAGGAGTATTAGAGATATAGATTGTTATAGTATACTAAAACACTGATAATTTATTTTGATTTTTTTTTTGGATAATGAAGAGATATGTGACTATGGTCACATAATGCATCACATAATGTGATATCATATATCTGGACATAATACAAGGAACTGGAACAATAATATCAAAGGTATAGTTACAATATATTTGTCTTGTAGAAACTGTATAATGTATAGACAACACATATAGTTTGGAATAAAACTTGTACTAGTAGTATATAGTGTAGAAATACATTGGGATCTTGTTGAGTTTTCTTGTGATCCCCATGAGATACTTTATAGAAATAGGAGGATAGTTGGGATGAAGGTAATGATGATCTGAGTTAGGATTATAGTGGTTATAGAAAGTGATTTGAGATAAGATATTAACACATATGATATCAAGGAAATTTATTAGTCTCATTCCTATATTATAAAATCCTATGGACCAGTATTTGGAAGGAATAGAATTTATTAGTGACCTGAGTGAGTCTAAAGTATTGGTCACTTACTCTAAGTCCCACCTCACAACATAGGAAAACATATTAGAAAGAATAGAATAAAAAATAAAAAATACTAACTACAAAAAAACCAAAAACTGATGAAAAAAATAGGAAATGAGACCTTCTATTGATCTTAAAGAAGCCTTTGCTAAGAATAAGATCAAACTTGCTCTAAAGAAGATCAAAGAGCCCTTCCAAGAAACAATAGAGAAATTCTATGAACAACTGGTGAAAAATACTTATCCATCTACAATAATCAATAACTCAAAGTCATATATTAACAAATTTGTTAGAAGTGAAGGCTTGATCTACCTAAAGACTAGAAAGCTTAGGAAGACTATAGAATATTCAGTAGAATAGATAGTGAAAAAAGAATCAGAGAAGAGAGCAAATAGAAAGTAGTAAAAATACTAAGAACATAAGCTTACCAATCTTACAGAAATAAATGCTTAATAGTAAGAATATGAGAACTGAACCAACTAATAAACTAAGAAGTAGTCTTAACTCTGAGAACTATATAAACCAGAAATCAATAACTAAATATCAATACTTGACTCTAAGCTACTAACACTACAGAATAATTTAGTATAACAGCTCTGGTTAACTCAGGATGTATAAGTTCCTATATTAGCCAAACTTTTATCAAGAGATAAGAAATCAATATTCAGAAGTATAAAAGCTCTATTCCATGCAATAACATAAATAGTATACAGAATAAAGCAGAAATGTTTATAGAATTTGTTAAAATAAAACTTAACATTAGAAACTACTTATTATGACTCAAAGTCTAAGAGTTAAAACAAAGAGGAACTGTCTAAGGGTTAAAACAAAGAGAAACTTTTGTATTAAATAACACAAAAGACCTCAATAAGATGTTTAGTATAAGATAGTCTATTTTATACCTAGAGACTATGGTCTGTTTACTTCTATATTTAGCTTTATATTGTTGAAGTGACTGACAAAAGTCCATGAAGTTACAGAGTTTGCTTTAGGAAACCTAAGCTAAGATTTGATAACTATACTCAGAATAAGACTTAGCTTTAGAAAACCTAAAAGAATAGAATGAGGTTTTTAGAAGGCAGCAGCTATCCCAAATACTCAAAATTATTTGTTCCAATCATATAGAACAATAGCAGTTCAAGCTTATATTGATAATGCAGGCCCAAGCTAGAATAATAGAATAATGAAAGTATTTAGAATATTATTCAAAATCTATAGGACTTATCTGATAGTAACTGGAAGCCTAGGGATGCAATCATAGGGGTGATGAAATGGTACTTGTGGTTTGACAGACTTCAATGTCAGTTGGTGATGAATTCTACTAGTAGTAGTAAAAAGCAGTAAGGTTTGGATAAACAAATGCTGTAGACTTTGACAGCAGTATTTAGTTCTAAGACTAGGTCCTCTTACATATACTATAATTTCTTTTATGATAATGTGATAATATATTTGATATACAACAGTCACACATGATATCACATTATAATTATTATTTTTTAAATCAACAATTTATTACATAGAATATAGTGGCAGTCTGTAGTAACTACTTTATAGCTACTTGAATACAGACTAAAAGAAAAACAAAAAGACTATATATAACTACATGACTAATCATGCTAATACTGCTTTACTCTTGAAAAGCTCCTGGTATTTCTTACTATATTAATTTTTGTTGAAATGGTTTCCCCAGAATCAATAAGTATTGCTATTTACATGATAGTCCTCTCTGCAGTTGATATACTTGAACAAATGAGGACAAGGCTCTCTTATCTTTCTTTTGAGCCTAAGAAGATTTGATTTGGGACTTTTTCTATAATATCATACTTTCTGTTAGGATAACTAACAGAATTTCACAGATTTTATGGAGTTTGCTTCAGAAAACCTAAGATAATATTAGTAATTACACTACAGATAGAACTTATTTCCAGAAAACCTAAGAGAAGAGAGTAAGGTTTTTAGAAAGTAATAGTCCAATTATATAGGACAATAGTAGTCCAAGCTAGAATGATAGAATAATAAAAGTATCTAGAATAATATATAAAACTAATAGTACTCATTTAATAGTGATTAGGGATATAAAGAGATAATCATGAAAGTAGCAAGGTTTTCAGAACTTAGTGGGCTTCAATGTTAGTGAAGAAAACAAACTTTATTGGCATCTGTATAGACTAGTGGAATTTGAATAGATGAATACTAATATTATTTTGTCTTGGAGAATAGTTTTAAAAAAAGTTGTACTAAAAATAAATGAAATTTTCCAGAGTACAGAATTTTTATTTTATTTTAACCTAGAGAATAGTATTTCTAGCTCTTTTTAGCATAAATTATATAATTTCTTACTCTATTGTTCTTAGTTTTTCAGAAATTTTTACATATATTATGGTTTATATGCCTATATATCTACATATGCTATATAATTTTATAAATCATAATATAACTTACATTAGAGTGGGAGGAGCAATTTTGCGAGCAAAGCAAGTAAAGTTGCGATGAAGCTGGCATAACGGATGGGAAATTACCACCATCAGCCGTTTTGTCTTTTATAGACTTGTCAGGTACCTTTAGCATATATGCCAAAACATGTCGAAAATAGCACTATCACTTGAGGTGATAATGCTATTGGTGGCAGATAAGCTGCTGTATGGCTGATTACTAAGAAGATAGCAAAAATAGCTACTTCTTCTTATACTATAAAAGACTTATTGCTGATTGATTACCGACTGATTGGTAATCTAAAAATAGCGACCAACTTATTTTTAGCACAACAATACTACTCATTGTTTCTATTAAGTTGCTTTCCTGCCCTAAGTTGAGAACAACTGCGATTATTATAGGATAGGAAAGGGAAATTATTCCGACGCCTGCTTACAAATTGTTTGTATTATCTTGAGAAGGTCAACTGTTTGGTTCTTACGTAATTGTCTCTATAGTGTTGCTTAGTAATGACGCACTAAGCAGCGGTACTTACCTAAGCAAGTTTTCCCACGCACAGACCTGAAATCATGTGATAACTCCTCTTCCTCGCTACGAGTTTGCTCAGTGCCCGTAGGGTTACGGTTAGGGTTAGGGGAGTGCATATGGTTAGTATGTCACATGTGCGGGGTAAGATAAGTACTTACCGCTAAGGGTAACCAGTTCGATGTCCGATATTA
>JAJOHK020000742.1:0-20387 GCA_022457215.2 Leucocoprinus gongylophorus
GTACTTGATTATCAGACTGAGATTTATATAGTGTATCTACTGGGCTTAAATACAAGTACTGAACTTCTAAGAATAATAATGAGGAACTAGATAACTACTCTGGGTTGTTGGTTACTAAGAAGTTTATCAGAGAGTTCATAGAAATTGTATAGAATAAAGAGGATTTGTCTGTGAAGTAATTAATGATTGAAAAAAAGAGAGTAATCTACTAGATCACTGGAAGAGAATGTGTGAGTTGGATATAAGTTGGTTATTATCTGGAATGGATGGCAGATGATCTTGAACTAGTATATAATATGAAAAAAATTTGGTCTGAAAGCCAACTCTTGAAGAAATGCCTCAAATGTCTTCATACTAGAATAGATAGTATATTTTCACTGTTCATATCTTGTTAGAGCAACTGGATGAAGACCATGGTAATTCAGTAGAGATTACAACTCCAGGAAAATCTAAGTTTATTGACAAGTAATATCTAATATATATAATTCATTTCTAGGAAAATCTAAGAAAACAGAATAAGGTTTTCTAAAGACAACAGCTATTCTAAGTACTCTACTAGTCTATAGCAATTTAGCAGAATAATGCTGACATAAGGCTAAAATAATAGTATCTAGTAGTCAAAGGTACTGATGAAAATATTGAGAATAATATTTGAAATTGGAAAGAACTCATCTAATAGTGACTGGGAACATAGGAGAGTAAAGGTATAAATGTGGGTAAGAACTAGAATTTGCAGGCAGAGTGTCAGAATCACGAACAATAGACTCTATTTTATTTTTATTTTTATTTTATTTTATTTTCTATTTTCAGACTTAGAGTTAAAGTTAGTGTAATATAATAGTCACAGTCACATAAATCAGGTGACATAGAGAAGATTATAGAATGTTCTAGAAAAGATAACATCTTATAGCATGGCAATAATATATTGATCTTATAGTAAGCACATATACTTTAGGATAGATTAGTTATTATATGTATATAGACTACAATCTGTGGTATATAAGGTAGACTAGTTTATACTTGGAACTATATTGAGTTCTTTTGTTATGATCAATGTCTCATATATACAGCAAGGACTAGAGCTAAGGGTAATGATAATATGATTAGCTATACTGTAGTTGTCTCAGTCAATATCTCATGTAGTAGGCATTGTTTTATTGCTCTTTTCTCATAGTTATATGACTTATAGACTCATGTATGGTGGATGATTACTTTATGTACAATTGGTATCTGTATCCTTATGCTTTACCAATTGACTCAACCCTTATTATCTTCTCAAGTCTTTGCCTAAGTTGCAACCTGAGCCAAGCTTAAGATTATAACATCTTTTGTATTACTTAATACAAAAGTAGTCTTTTATCTTTACTCAGAGGCTTAAGTTTTAACATTAGAACTTAATATCTACTATTTAAGACCATTCAGTACTGGACTCTCTCAAACTTATTCTTTTTTCATTCTCAACCAAAGAATAACACTGTTCTTTAGTTAAGAAGACATAGCCAGATCCTAAGCTAAAGAAGTACACTAGCTAAGTAGGGGAAGCTTAGCTATTTGGTTATACTAAAGCCTACTAGTGTAGTTAAACATATTACCTTGTGTGGACATGTTCAATATTTTCTTCATTTATCAGCTTTGTGCTGTTAGTTCTCTTATAATCAGTATATATAGAAGAATGGCAGGTATTCTTAAGACTTGCCTAGAGTAGAATGGTCTACTTAGACCAAAATTGTATATATTTTCTTTAAGACAGTAGTCAGTAGACTAAGTAGTCAGTAAATAGTACAAGGTAGAATAAGAAGAGAGCATACTAGCACTTACTGAGATTATTTCAATTTTAGAATATGAGTCTGAAAGCAAAGCCAGTACTGGCTCTTTTTTATTATCATTTTACACATCTTCATCTCCAACACTATCACTACCATTGCTCTTACCAATTGATTCTCCTCCTTTCTATGGCAACAACAACAACAACAACAACATGAGTTAACATGACTTACAATAGATTATAAGATAATAGCAGAAATAACTGGCAGTGATACAGGTGCAGATTCAAGTATTAATAGCAGAAGCAAAAGCAAAAGTAGCAGAAGAAGGATCTAATACAGGATCCAACATAGAGGTAGCCAAACCATTAGTATTCAATGGAGAGATAGAAAAAGTTAGATATTACAATCTTTAGCTTAGCTTAGGTTGCAACTTAGACAAAGACTGAAGTCAGAAGTAGAGATAGATTGATTAGTAAAGCATAAAGATACAAGTGAGTATTTACAACTATATATATCTATTGTTCATAAGAAATATATATGTCTAGAGAATAAGGATAAAATGAGAAAAATATAAGAAAGCCTCTACTACTACATGAGATACTGACTGATCATATATGAGAATAAGGCAAAGTGCAGCATAAATGAGTTGTAAACCTAAAACAAATGTTGTCTATGAGATATTCACCTGTAAACCATGAGATATCAATTATAACATTAGAGGTTTTATTACAGTATGTATGTTATACTTAAGAATGAAGATAAGGGAAAAATTGGTAGAAGAACAGGTTCAATGAATACTATTATATGTACAAGGAGGATTGGTAAATGTATAGAAAGAGAATTTGTTGGAAGATTTAGAATCAGAAAAAGTAGGATTTGGGTTAGTGGAAGAATTCATGTTAGGACTAAAGAAAGAATTTGGAGAAAGGGATGAAGAATCAGTTAAGGTGTTATGGGACACTTTGGACATGAATAATCTTTATTTTCCTTTTTCTTTTATTTTCTGACTTTATAGGAATTTTGTTTTCTTTTTCTTTTTCTTTTGGACGATGAAGAGGCACATGACAAGGAAGTCACATGACAGGTCACATGATGTGATGTCATAGGCCTAGACCATGGTGGAAGTATCTAGAAGATAACATCAGGGCACATGAAGTATGCATAGTGGCCTTGAGTAAGAAATGAGGCAAACATGAGGTTGAAGCATAGACAATAGGGCAGGTCTAATTATTAATAGCACGGACCATGAGACATTTGTATAAATAGGGCTCTAATTAAGAAGAGGCTCCTTGTCGAGTTCTCTTGTGAAATTCCCACTAGATATCCGCTTTAAGAGATTTGCTCGTTGTGTGATCGTTGGACTTTGTGTCTAGTGGTTGCCACAACACAAGATAGTGGAACTTGAAAGAATAGAGCAGGAAGGAAAGACTATGGAGGAGTTTGTACAGGAATTCAGAAGAGTAGCAAGAGACAGTGGATATGAAGGAAGGGCATTGGTAGAAAGGCATTGGTAGAAGAGTTCAAAAAAGGAACAAACAGAATAATTGGGAGAAAATTGATAGAGACAGAAAGGCCTTCTACTAGCATTAAGCAGTAGTATGAACATGCTACTAATTTAGACAGATATTAGAGAGAGAGCAAAAGAGAAGAGGAAAGATTAAAAGAGAGAAAAAATAGTGGAAACCAAGGACAGAGACAGACAGGCATGGGAAATAATTAGAGAGGATTCTGACTGAGAATGCCTTCATCCCAGGTGTGGCCTAGGAGACAAGAAACACAAAGGGTACCAGTAGGATCTGCCTCAATGGAAGAGGTAGAAAGAACAAATGTAGTAGTCATCAGAAACCTGCAGGGATAAGGAGAGAGAGGAGGAATGAGGAGGGACTCTTATATGATGGATATAGATAAGAGAAGAAACTGCTATAATTGTGGAGGATTTGGCCACTAAGTAAGAAATTGCAGAAATTGGAGAATAATAGACCAAGGAAGAAGAATTAAATATAGAGACAATAGGAACACTTTGAACAATTTAAAAGAGAAATAAAGTCTAGTAGTCCTTGACTAGGCTTTTATAATAGATTCCATATACTAGCAAATTGAGTAATGCAAGCTAGTATTCTGGATTGAGAGAAACCTGAGGAAAACAGAAAGACAATCTTGAACAAAGAAAAAGCAAAGAAGGAGAAAAGAAAAAAAAAGAAGTCAGAAGACATGGAAAAGACAAAAGAAGGAGAATTACTGAGAGAGGTGACTGTAAAAACTAGTTTAGAAAGAATAGATATACAAGAGGAAATTACAGTGGAAAAATAATTAGATAGTGGAATAATGGGGCCAGTAATGAATTTAAAATTTGTGAGAAAGCAAGGATTTAAGTTGAAAAAAATTGAAACACCAATTTATATAAGGAATATTATAAGAATACAAAATGATGGACTTCATTTTTATTTTATTTTTAATTATTTTACATTTTTCTATTTTTAGAACTCTGGGGTTAGGGTTAGAAGTGATTGGTCACACTGTCACATCAGTCACATCTGATGGTGTGGTCACAACATTGATCACAGGACTTAAGAGAAGGAAGTAGAAGGTTCTGGAACAAAATAATGTTATACAACATAGATACCACATGTTGGCCTCATGCTTTACACATGGTCATTTAGAGTAGGGTACACAGTAGCTAGTATAGACCATCTGTACAAGTATATAAGGTAGATTATTTTGTAATGAACTCTCTATCGAGTTCTCTTATGTTTCTTTAATACAAGAGTTGTTTTTTTATCCAACCCTAAGGATCTAAGATCATAACATTAGAACTAAATTACCTATCAAAGACCATCTAGCACCAGACCTTCTTACTCCTTTCTTACTCTCTATCCATCTTCAACCAAGGGGCAACATAGCCTTTTAGTCAAGAAGAATACAGCCAGACTTTAGGCTCAAAGTGTATACTAGTCAGGCAGGGTGTCAGATGCGGTTCACACCAGGGTGGAAGTCCACAGAATGGACTCAGAGATGAGCAGACTTGTGGAATAACCTTGGCTTCAGCTTATGTACTGTGCTGTCTATCTGCCGTGTGGTCACAACTTCAGATAAAGGAGAGAAAGTCTGAGTGGGAGTGAGTACTGATTGGTGTGTCGCCGTTGAACACTGGAGATTGAGTTCAATGAGAGTTTATCTCTGTCGATTATCAGACTAGCAAATTACAGTGTAACTACTAGTCTTATATACAAACTGATAATATAGGAGATACTCGGAGTTTCAGTGGTAAAACTTCTATTACCCCGAGTGGAGGTTTCAGTGTTGAGACACTGACAGGAGTAACTCCATCATAGAAGACTGAGTTGAATAGGAGTATCTCTGCCATGGAAGACAGAATATCCAGATGGTTGCAGCACTGCCATGAGACGTGTTATGAGAGAGGTGGCTGCTATGGAAGGTGGGCTTGTATGATTCAGAGGTAGTTTCACTGCAGGGACATTATTTCTGGACAGGTGGACTTGCATATGACACAGGGGAAGCTTGACTGTTTATCTGTATCAAAGCCCACTAGTACATGATAGATATACTACCTTTTGTAGATGTATTCTTTACATTTTCATTTTATCAACCCTATGCTATAAACCCCCTTGTGGTTTATCTACATAGAGGAATAGCAGGCATTCTTAAAACCCTATTTAGAGTAGAATGTCCTTCTTAGGACAAAATCATTTACATTTTCTTTAGGGCAGTAGTTGGTCAATTAAGTAGTCAGTAAAATAGTGTAGACAGGACAAGAAGAGGACCTGCTATTACCTACCAAGAAAACTGTCCTCATCTGAATATGAGTCGGAGAGTGGAACCAGCACAGGTTCTGCACTCCTATTATACACATCTTCACTGCCATTACCATTACCTATTAACTCTCCTTCTTCTTACTACAACAACATGAGTCAAATTAACTTATATGAAATCATTAGACAGCAACAGGAGCAGTTGGCAGCAATACAGGCACAAATTCAGGCCCTGCTTGCAGGAGGAGCAGGGGCAGCTAGAGGAGGAAGAAAAGGGGAAGTAGGAGCAGCAAACATGGAGGTGGCAAAGCCATAATTATTTGATGGAACGTTATTAAAGGTTGTAGGGTTCGTAATAGGATGTAAATTATACATAAGAGATAAGTTGGCAGGAGCAATAGTAAAAGCACAGGTACAGTGGGTATTATCATATGTATAGAGAGGATTAGCAGATGTATGGAAAGAAAATGTAATGGAGGAGTTAGAAGCAGGAGAGGTGGAATATAAGTCAGTAAAAGAATTTTTGTTGAGTTTAAAGAAAGAATTTGGAGGAGGGGAGGAAGAATCAGTAAAAGCAGTGGAGTTAAGGAAGTTGGAGCAGGGAGGAAAAATAATGGAAAAGCTCATACAGGAGTTCAAGAGGGCAGCAAGGAGAAGTGGGTATGAGGGGAGACTATTGGTGGAGGAATTCAAGAGGGAAATAAACAGAGTAATTAGGAGGAAGTTAATGGAGGCCAAAAACCAACCTGGCTCCATTGAACAATGGTATAGAAGGGCAATGGCCCTCAATAGAAATTGGAGAGAGAGTAGGCGAGAAAAAGAGAGGTTGAGGAAAAGAAAGGATCATATAAAAGGAGCTTAGAGACAACTACCTCCTCAGCAGGCAACAATAGGGTCTGTTCCAATAAAAGGAGTAGAGAGGACAAATACAGTGGTAGTGAGAGGGTCAAGACAGGGGATGGGGGCTCTTAGAAGGGACCCCTATGTAATGGAGATTGATAGAGGGAGGAATTGTTATGTCTGTGGAGGTTTTGGGCATATGACCCGCTATTGCAGAAATTGGGGAAGAAAAAGAGTAGAACAGAGAAGGAGATTGGAATATGAAGAAAGAAGATTTGTGAAAACATTGAATCAATAGGACATTTAAAAGAGGTGGAGAACTTAGAAACCCTTGACTAAGTTCTTATAATAAATTTAATGTATTAGCCACAGAAATAAATGGCGATATATTGAAATCAGAGGAAAGTAAGAAAATAGAAGTAAGAAAAATAGAGGGAAAGACATTGAGAGAGGTTACAGTGAAGATAGGATTGGAGAGGATAGGTACTCAGGAGGGTATAACAGTGGAAGCCTTGTTAGACAGTAGAGCAACTAAGCTGGTTATGAGCTCAGAGTTTGCTAGAAAACAGGGTTTCAAGCTGAAGAAATTAGAGAGGCTGATGAATGTGAGAAATGTAGATGGGTCACTAAACAAGAAGAGACCTATAGAGCACATGGTGGAAGTAAATATTTACTTTAAAGGACATAGAGAAAGAATGGAAATTGATATGATAGGAGAACAAAAGTAGATGGTGATTTTGAGGATGCTGTGGCTAGCATGCCACAATCTAGAAATAGATTGGAGGACAGAAGAAGTGAAAATAACGAGATGTCTGGAAGAATGTGGGAAGCAGTGGAGACCAGTTTAGGGGAAATTGGGATAGGAAAAGCAGAAGAGGGAAGAAGCAAAGGAAGAAGTGGAGAAGAAACAAGAGGAAAAAGACAAGAAAAGGAAACAAAAAAAAGGAAAGACAATGGAAGTGAAAAAAGTGGCAAAAGAGTGGGAGATTTGGGATGAGGAGGAGGCAGCAGTAAGATCAGAGGAGAAAGCAAAGAAGATGGTGCCTGAGAAAATTCACCAATGGATTAAAGTATTTAGTAAGAAACAGTTGGAAAGAATACCAACTAGAAAAACATGGGATCATACAATAGAAGTAAAGAAGGGGTTTGTGCTGAGAAAAGAGAAGGTGTATCCATTGTCAAGAGAAGAAAGGGAGGAAGTAAGGGAATTCATTAAGGAGCAGTTAAGAAAAGATTATATCTGACTGTCAAAGTCACCACGAATGGCACCAGTATTCTTTGTGAGGAAGAAGGATAAAAAGAAGAGAATAGTTTAGGACTATAGGTATTTAAATGAGTAGACCATTAAAAATAATTATCCTCTTCCTTTAATATCAGATATGTTGGAGAATATTGGGATGAAGAAGGTGTTCACTAAGATGGACCTTAGATGGAGATACAATAACGTGAGAATAAAGGAGGGAGATGAGTAGAAGATGGTATTTACTACACTAGAGGGGTTCTTTGAACCTATGGTGATATTCTTTGGGTTGACCAACTCACTAGCAATGTTTCAGGCAATGATGAACAAGTTGCTGAGAGACTTAATTAACACAGAAAAGGTGGCTGCATTTATCAATGATGTAATAGTGGGAATGGAGACAGAGGAAAGGCATGATAAAATAGTGGTAGAAGTCATAAGGAGATTAGAGGAGAATAATCTGTATGTGAAGCTGGAGAAATGCAAGTGGAAGGTTAGGGAGGTAGGATTTTTAGGAGTGATGATAGGGCCAGAAGGAATTAAGATAGAGAGAGAGAAAGTAAAAGGAGTACTGGAGTGGCCGACACATAAGTGTGTCAAAGATGTTCAGAAGTTTCTAGGATTAGTGAATTACTATTGCTGATTTATACAGGGCTTTGCATCAATAGCAAGACCATTACATGACACAGTAAAGAAAGATAGGAAGTGAGAGTGGACAGAAAAGCAGGAGAGAGCATTTGAGGAGTTGAAGAAAAAGTTTACACAGGAACTAGTGTTAGCAGCGCTGGATCTAGACAAAAAAATGAGGATGGAAGTGGATGCTTCAGACTATGCAATGGGAGGTATGTTGTTGATGGAAGAAGAAGAAAAGTAGAAACCAGTTGCCTTCCTTTCAAAGTTGTTAAATAAAACAGAAAGAAATTATAAGATATATGACAAAGAAATGTTAGCAATTATTAGGGAATTGGAGAGTTGGAGACATCTGTCAGAAGGAGTGCAATTCAAGTTTGAGATCTGGACAAATCATAAAAACTTGGAGTATTTCATGAAAGTACAGAAATTAAATTGGAGATAAGCTCGATGAGTATTGTATTTGTCTAGATTTGACTTCACCTTGAAACATGTGCCAGGAACAAGGATGGGAAAGGCGAATGGACTAAGTAGAAGACCAGACTGGAAAATAGGAGTAGATAAAGATAATGAGAACCAAGTAATTATTAAAGACAGTTGGCTTTGTAAATTAGAAGAAGTAATTATAGAAGGACCAGAAGTAGATATAATAGAAAAAGTAAAAAAAGCTAGGGGTAAGGATGAAGAGGTAGTTAGGATAGTAGAGAAGATAAAAAAAGCTGGAGTAAAAGCGATACAAGGAGAGGAATGGAAGATGAAAGGAGAATTAGTATTGAAAGAGGAAAAGGTGTATATACTGAAGGATGAAGAATTAAGGACTGAAATCATTTGGCTACATCACAATATACCAGTAGCAGGGTTGGTTACCAGAAATTATTGGTAGCTAGGAGTAACAAGGGAAGTAGGGTGGTATGTGGAAGGGTGTGACTTGTGCTAGCAAGTAAAGGATAGGACAGAGGAGGTAGTGGGAAAATTGAAGTTGGGAGAAGTCCCAGAAAAGCCATGAACACATATTTTGGTAGACTTCATTACTAAGTTACTGATAGTAGCAGGAAAAGATACTATCTTAGTAGTCTGCAATAGATTATCAAAGATAACACACTTTATAGCAACAACAGAGGAGATGACAGCAGAAGGGTTGGTGAGGCTTTTTAGATATGAAGACTACATAGGTTATCTGAAAGTGTAGTGTCAGACAAGGAACCCCAGTTTATAGTAGAGCTGACCAAGGAGTTGAATGGAATGCTGGGCATTAAGACAAAACTGTCAACTGCTTTCCATCCTCAAATGGATGGACAAACAGAATGTATAAACCAGAAGCTAGAACAGTATCTTTGGTTTATTGTAGACCACAGGCAAAAAAATTGGCCAGAGTGGTTAGTATTAGCAGAGTTTGTTGTAAACAACAAAGTACATTCAACAACAAAGGTGTCTCTGTTTATGGCAAATTATGGGAGAGAGTTGAGAATGGGAGCTGATATCAGGAAAAAGAGGAAGGTAGAAAAAGCAACAGAGTTTGTGGAGAGATTGAAAAAGGTACAAGAAGAAGCAGGGATGGCATTGAAAAAGGTATAGGAGGAGATAAAAAGATATATGGATAGGAAAAGAAAGGAAAAGAAGGATTTGAGAAAGAGAGATAGAGTAATGCTAAGCACTGAAGACTTAGTATTCAAGGAAAGACCAGTATGCAGGCTGGTAGAGAGGTATATAAGTCTGTACAAGATAGAGGAGGTAGTATCAGCAAATGTGGTAAAATTACAATTACTAAGTTCAATAAGAATTCACCTAGTAATCAATATAAGCTGGGTGGTGCAATATAGGGAACAGGTAAAAGGACAGAAGAAGGAGGAAGGAAAACTGGTTGAAGTGGAAGGAGTTGAAGAGTGAGAGGTAGAGAAAATATTAAATAAAAGAAAAATAAGAGAAGTAGAAAAGTACTTGGTGTGATGGAAGGGGTTTATAGCAGAAAGTGACACATGGGGAAAAAAAGAGGATTTAGGGAACACAAGAGAAGTATTGGAGAAATTTGAGGAAAGGATGAATATGGAAGTGAGGAGACAAGAAAGAATAGACATGGTGAAAGAAAGAGATTTCAGAAGGGGAGAATTACTGGGAAAGTATATGGCAAAGTTGTTATATGGGTGGGATGATAAGAAGTTTGAGGAGGAATATTTGACAAAGTTAGAAAAAAATTGGAATAGGTGGAAAAATGACAGGCAAATAGATGAGAACAGACACTTGAAAAGGATTGAAGAAAAAATGGAAGAAGAAAACAAAAAAATAAGCAAAAAGGACTGGAGAACAGAACATTTCTCCAGAGAAGAAACCTTAAATGGGAGGTAATGTAAGAATATGAAATAATAGACTTCATTTTTATTTTATTTTTAATTATTTTACATTTTTCTATTTTTAGAACTCTGGGATTAGGGTTAGAAGTGATTGGTCACACTGTCACATCTGATGGTATGGTCACAACATTGATCACAGGACTTAAGAGAAGGAAGTAGAAGGTTCTAGAACAAAATGACGTTATACAACATAGACACCATATGTTGGCCTCATGCTATATACATGGTTATTTAGGGTAGGGTGCACAGTAGCTAGCATGGACCATCTGTAGGAGTATATAAGGTAGACTAGTTTGTAAAGGGCTCTCTATCAAGTTCTCTTATGTTTCTCTAATACAAGAGTTGTTCTTATATCCAACTCTAAGAATTAAGATCATAACATAGGACAGGATTCAGCTCTTTCACCTATTCTTTCTGCTCTTCATCTATTGCTAGTTTTTTATATTTTTGAAAAAAGACTAAAAAATCTAAAAATTCCTATTTCTTTTATCTTTTTTATAGACAATGGTCTTCTTATCTCCTAGGACAAATCCTTCAAAATTTCAAATACAAATATTGTAGTTATTGTGTTATATCTCTTCTTTTAGATTATTTTGGACTTGTTATCAAACAGGGGAAAACTGAAGTTTTCCATTTTTCTAGAGCTTAAGGGACATTCAATTCTCCCTCTCTTAATCTTTCTATTTTAGGAGGACCTGTCCTTTAACCCAAAGAGATATGATGATATTTGGGATTCATCTTTGATAGAGAATTGTTTTTTCATTGTCATATTGACTTCTACATGAATAAAGTTATATCAATAGTCAAAAGTATGAAAATGCTTGGAAATTTGTCAAAAGGTCTTATTTCCACCCAGAAACACATTTTATATAGGACATACATCCTTCCTATCACATTATATGGCTTTCTGTTATAGTATTATAATAAGGTCCCACTATTGTACCCATTCAAAGTCTTTAAACACATGCAAAGAAGAGTTACTGTTTGAATTTAGAGTGTTCCAAGCCTTCCTATCCATAGGCATTGATATACTCCAAGGAAGAATCATGGCTGAAGTATTTTGGCCACTCTAACTCATTATGTGCAAGAGCTACAAGAGCAATCATCAACCATACTCCTATCAGCAAATATTGCTTGAGGTTTTTTCCTCAAGAAAACTTTGTGTGTCTATACAGCCTTTATTCAATTGAATCAAGAAGACATATTCTTCATGAATGTAAAAGAGTTATCTCATTTCATTCTCTTCTTAGAACTTAACAGTAAAGCATTTTCCCTTAGAGAAAGCATTACTTGAATTCCTTAAGACAATGTCTTTCATAGTGCTTTTCTTTTATTTGGTTTTTCTCTTTGTTTTATTTTTCTTCTCTCTTCCTTTTAGTTCCCCTTTTCATATAGTATCCTTCTGGATGTATGTAACTACTGAGTAGTTACCATAGTCTGCCACTGAGCCCCACATAATAAATTGTTGATTTAAAAAAGAAAGGAAATATGATGAATTAGTAGAAGAGATATTGAGAAGAATGGAATCAAATAATCTGTATGTGAAGCCAGAGAAGTGTAAGTAGAAAGGGAGAGAGATAGACTTTCTAGGAGTTGTGATTGGACCAAAAGGAATAAAGATAGAAGAGGAGAAAGTAAAAGCAGTATTAGATTGGCTAGTTTCTAAATCAGTCAAAAACATACAAAAATACTTGGGACTGACTAATTATTACAGAAGGTTTGTAGAAGATCCTGCAAAGATAGAAAGGCTGTTATATAAGTTAACAAGGAAGGAGCAGAAATAGGAATGGGGAATTAGACAAGAGAAATCATTCAAAGTATAAAAGAAAATATTTATAGTAGAACCAATATTAGTGGCACCAGATCTAGATAGAAAGATAAGAATAGAGGTAAATGTATCAGACTATGCAACAAGAGGAGTATTGTCAATGGAGTGTGCAGATGGGAAATGGAGATCAGTAGTTTATCTTTCCAAATTGTTAAATGAAACAGAAATTCAAGTTTAAAGTTTAGGTGAACCATGAAAATTTAGAATACTTTATGAAGGTATAAAAGTTGAATCAGAGACAAATTAGATAGGTGTTATATTTGTCTAAATTTAATTTCACTTTAGAACATATACCAAATGTTTTTCTTTTTTTTAAGTCAACAATTTATTACATGAGGCATGATGGCAGTCCATGACTATAGAAGGAATTATATATGGAGTATCAATATCCTAACCTTTTTTATGCAGTTACCCAACATAAAGGACTACTAAGGAATTGAACCCATAACCTTAAGTAGGTTTGAGGTAGGCATAATATACATGGATGGGGAGCTCTTCCACTATGCCATCTCTCCCCCATATACCAGATGTTAAGACTTAAGATCTTAGGGTAGATTAAAAGAATAAATCTTAGATTGGGTAATTATAAAAAAACTTAATAGTGTTTCTAGTATAAACTTGTCTATCTTATATATGCAAAGTTACTAGTCTATGCTACAGTACCATTAACCTACCCTAAAGGCCATACATTATCCTTAAGGTTAATATGTGTCAAACATATTATAGTAATATTGTCTCTTTCTAGAAGTTTTTATCATGTTCTATTGTAATATGTGATCATGTGACAGTGAGACAGTGACATATGTGTGACATTCACTTGTGACATCATACCAATCCTAACTTTAAGCTTAAAAATAAAATAAAATGAAAAATAAAATAAAATAGAAAGAAAAAAATAAAAGAAAAGTCAAGTTTACTGTCTTTAAATTTAACATTACCTTCCTCTTCAAGGTTTCTCTGGAGAAGGAACTAACTTCCATCTTTGCTAATTTCTTTCCAACTTCTTTAAATACTTGTCCTTGAATTTTCCATTATCTTATTTAAAAAAATATTTGTAGTATACTTCCCTAGTAACTCATTTCTCCTAAACTTCTCTACATTTAGATTCAACTTTACTTTCCACACTTTTTCTAGTCTCTCTTGATGTCTAACTTTTGCTTCTATTTTTTCTTTAAACTTATTTACTAACTCCTTTGTATTTTTCAAATCCTTCTCTTTTTCCCATGTATTATTTTCTGCTGTAAACCCCTTCCAATACACCAAGTACTTTATTACTCCCCTTACTTTTCTTTTATTCAAGATTTTCTCTACCTCCCATTCTTTTACTCTATCAACTTTAACTGGCTTTGGTTTTTCCATCTTCTAACTCTTCACCAATTCTCTATATTTAACAACTTTACTAACATTTACCACTAAGTGAATCCTCATAGAGGCTGGTAGTTTCAGTTTTACTATATTTTTTGACATCACTTCCTCTACTACATAAGATCTCATATATCTCTTAGTCAACTTCTTTATTAGTCTCTCTTTCAATACCAAGTCCTTTATACTCAGCATCACTTTATCTCCTTTCTTTTATTCTTCCACTTTTCCTTATTCTATCCATAAACTCTATCACTTTCTCTACTTTTCTCTTCTACCTAATATCTGCTTCTATTCTCAGCTCTCTTCCATAGCTTACCATGAAATGTGATATTTTGGTTGCCAAATGAACTTTGTTGTTCACTGCAAGCTTTGCTATTACTAACTACTCTGGCCAATCTCTCTATCTATACTCTGTAAAGAACCTCAAGTACTATTCTAACTTTTGGTTTATCTATTACATCTGCCCATCCATTTGCAGGTGGAATGCAGTTGACAATCTGGTTTCTATTCCTAACATCTTGTTCAACTCTTTGTTAACTCTGCCACAAACTAGGGTCCCTTATTACTTATTACACTTTCCACAGTAACTTTCACACATTATCTTTGAACAATCTTGCTAATCCTTTTACTAATGTTCCTTCCATATTGTGGCAACCACTAGACACAAAGTCCAATAGCAGCATTACAAGTAAATCTCACAGTTAGAATATCTAATAAGAAATACAAGTTGTGTATTCACAAGAGAACTTGATAGGGAACCACAACAGTATTCTACCAACTATTTATATAAAGTCCTCAGGGTCTGTGCTATGACTTCTCTATGTCTACCCTAATGTCCATGCCCTGTCCTCATATCCATTACTTATCTACCATATGTCTACCTCAAGACCACCATGTCATGTCCATGTGCCCTGATATCATACTCTATAATCTCCATCATACATGTGTGCACCATGTGTACACCATGAGGAACCCATGTCCCTTGATGTCATCCTAACCCTAGACTCTTTCCGATTCTTCTAGACTCTAAGTTCTTCCAGACTGCTCTAGACTCCTCTAAGTCTATGACATCATGTGATGTGACTTCCTAGTCATGTGCCCTCTCTCACTCTCATCATAGACTAATAATATAACTACTGTCTATAACTTAACCCTAATCCTACCAAAGTCTGTCCACACTTTCATCTTATAACATTCCATTGGTGCTACAAAATATACCATTTTTGACAACCAATTGCATACCATCAAAATCACATCTTTTCCTGCCACCAATAGCAATTTAGTGATAAAATTCACTATTAAGTACATTTACATCTTTTTTGGCATCTCATTTGTTATCAACTTTCCCACTAATGCTTCTGTTCTATTTTTTATCCTCTAACATAAATCACATCTGTCAACATATTTTCCAACATTCTTTGCAACTCCTGGCCACCAGTAATTCCTTAGCACTAGTTCTGTCATCTTCTATCTTTCTCCATATCCTGCTACCAGTACATCATGATGTAACTGGATAATCTCTATCCTCAACTCCTCAACTTCTCATTCTTCAGTATATACACCTTCCCTTCCTTTAACACCAAATCTCCCTCAATCTTCTATTCATCACCTCTCAGATTTCTCACTTCTACCTTCTTTATTTCTTTTACTACTTTTATCATCTTTTTGTTTTTTTCTCTTACTCCTTTTATTTTTTCTATCAATACTGCTTCTGATCCTACTACTTCTATCATTTTTTGTACCCACTCTTCTTTTATTAACTTCTGATTTTTATTATCATTTTCTGTTTCAATCTTCTAATTTAGCCTTCTACTCAACCTATCTGCTTTTTCTATTCTAACTCCTAGCACATACTTCAAAGGTAAAATCAAATTTAGACAAGTATAAGGCCCATCTAGCCTGCCTCTAATTCAACTTCTGTGCTTTCATGAAATATTACCAATTTTTATAGTTGGTCTAAACCTCAAACTTAAATTTAGCATCTTCTAACAAATGCCTCCAATTTTCCAATCTCCTAATAACCACCAACATCTCTTTGTTATGAATCTCATGATTTCCCTCCATCTCATTGAGAGACTTTGAGAGATATACCACTGGCTTCCATTGTCTATTATCACATTCCATTGATAATACTCTTACTGTTGCATAATCTAATGCATTTACCTCCATTCTCATCTTCTTATTCAAGTCTGGTACTACTAGTATTGGTTCCATCATAAATCTTTTCTTCAATGCTTTAAATGACTTCTCCTGCATAATTTCCCATTCTCATTTTTGTTCTTTTCTTGTCAACTTATATAATAACCTCACTATCTTTGCAAAATTCTCCACAAACCTCCTGTAATAATGAGCTAGCCCCAAGGACTTTTATACCTTCTTTACTGACTTAGGGACTGGCTAGTCCAACACTGCTTCCTTTTTCCTCTATCTTTATTTCTTCCAGTCCAATCACAAGTTCTAACAAATCTATCTTCCTCAGTTTCTACTTATACTTTTCCAGTTTTATGTATAGATTATTTTCTTCTATTCTTCTCAATATTTTTTCTACTAGTTCATCATGTCCTTCCTCACTTTATGTTCCTACCATTACATTATCAATAAAACTCCTTATCTTCTCTTTATTAATCAAGTATCTTAGCAACTTGTTTATCATGGCCTGGAATATGGCTGGTGAATTTGTTAACCCAAAGAACATGACTGTTGGCTCAAATGACACTTCTAGTGTTGTAAAAGCCACTTTCCACCTGTCTCCTTCCTTAATCCTTATATTGTTGTATCCCTATCTTAAATCCAACTTCATGAACACTTTCTTGATTTCAATATTCTTGATAATATCTGAAATAAGTGGCAGTGGGTAATGGTTCTTTACTGTAAACTTATTAAGATAATAATAGTCTTATACCATCCTCTTCTTCTCATCTTTCTTTCCTACAAAGTATCAAAGCTGAAGACAATGGACTCTAATTATTTTCATTTTTCTTTTCATTTCTATTTTCATTTCAATTTTCCTTTATTCTATTTTTAAAACCAGGGTTAGGGTTAAAGTGATGAAATCATGCTGTCACACATCAGTCACATCAGATGACACAGTCACAAGTCACAAGATGCATAAGAAGAATGTAGAAGGTTCTAGAAGGATGACATCATACAACATATGCAACATATATTGACCTTAAGGTAAATACATGGCTGTTTAGGGTAGGCTAAAAATAGTTAGCATGGACCATGAGGTTTTAGTATATAAGGTAGACTATCCTGTACAGAGTTTTCTATCAAGTTCTCTTGTGTTAACCCAATACAAGGTTCTATTCATTGATTCACTCTAAGATCTTTGAGTCGTAATATCAAGAACACTGGTATAGTCTGTGGTGACTTTGAATATACCCTTTTCTTATTTGCTTCTGAATAAACTCCCTCACTTCTTCTCTCTCTTCTCTGAACAAAGAGTAAACTTTTTCTTTCCTTGGTATGAATCTCTCCTTCAAATCTATTACATGGTTCCAGATCTTCCTTATTGGTATTCTCTTACTTGTTTTTTTCCCAAAAACCTTGATTCACTTGTGGAATTATTCTAGTACTAGCTTTTTTACTTCCTCTTCTGATCTTGCTGCTTTTTATTTCTTATCCTACTTTCTTTATATCTATTATCTTGCTTCATTTTGATTTTTTCTTCTTCTTTTCTTCCTTTACTTTTACTTTTTTTTCTCATTTTACTTTTTCTTCTTTTTTTTTCTTTTCTTCTTTCTTTTGCTTTTGTTAACCTAGTTTTCCATGCTTTGTCCTCCACTACTTCCTATATTCTTGTGGACACCTTATCATCTTTGCTTCTCTGTTTTCCAGTTGATCTCAGGATTGTAGCAAACTAACCATGGCATTCCCAAGATTATACTCCACTTCTGTCCTCCAATTATATTAATCTCTGTTCTCTTCCTATACCTCTGGTAATAAATATCAATCTCTACTGTATACTCAATAGGTCTTTTCTTGTTGAAGCAACTTTTCACATATTTTACATAAATAGGTCTCTCAGTTTTTTTAGTTTAAACCCCTACTTTTTTGTGAACTCTAAACTCATCACCAACTCCATTGTTTCACTATTTAACAATGCTTCCACCATAATTCCCTTCTATGTATCTATCCTTTCCAAACCAATCTTTACTATTACTTCCCTCAACAGTTCTCTTTTGTCTTTTATTTTTTATACTTCTATTTTTCTACCTTTAGCACCAGTAAGGCTACTACCAGGTTTCTTTACTTTTCTTAATATTGTCTTTCTATCTTTCTTTACTTCCCCTCTACTTGGTACTCCCACATTCATTACCTTGCTGGTCAATACTCTGAACCTATTTAAAGATTGCTGTATTGCAATCTCCTTTCCTTTCCTTGCTTTACAATTTCTTACTATATATTTCCATCCACCACAACTAAAACATTTCCTCTTCTATACTGCTCTTTCTCTATTCTCCTTTCTTCCTTTTTCCTATTCTTTCTGTTGCCTCTACTCTTTCTCTACTTGTTTTTCTTCTTTTATTCTTATCTTCTCAATTTTTCTCCACTCTTTTTCAATTCTTCTTGTTTCTCTTTTTTTTCTCCTCTTCAATTTTCTTTCTTTCTTCTTTCTCCTCTCTTTTTCTCTTCCTACAATTCCTATTCAATCTTGCTGCCCTCTCATACCACTACTCAATACTCCTGGGTTGATGTTCTGACTCTGTGAATCTTTGTCAGATTTCCCTATTCATCTCTCATCCAAATTCTTCTACCAATAGTCTTTCTGTGTATCTGCTATCTCTTGCTGCCTATCTGAATTCCTGTACATATTTCTCCATTACCCTACTTCACTGTTCCACTTGCTTCAATTCTGCTACTTTCTTTGACTCATTATCTCCTCTTCCAAACTTTTTTTTTATTTCTTCCAAAAACTCCTCTACTATTTCAAACTTTATATTTCTGCTTCTAGATCTTCCAACACATTTTTTTATACATCTGCTGATTTTCCCTGCACATATGTCAATATCCACTGTATCTGTTCTTCTACTATTGATCCTTTTATCAAATACAATTTGCATGCTATTACAAATTCTTCTACTTTGCTAGTTTTTCTATCAAACAAAGGTAGTATTGCCATTTCTGCTTGGAACTATGGTTGGGTTTTTATTCAGCCCTTTCTCTTAGTATCATCAACAACTCCTACATTCTTATTAGTTTTTGTTTTTGTTTTTGTATAAAAGATAGTATTTGTTCTTCTGAGTTAAATTAACTTATATCAAAACTAGATAGAAGAGCAGAACTAGTATTGACTCCAACCTCAAAATCAAACTTTACCAATATGTCTTCAAACATCTCTGTAGGTACTAGTGACACACTTCTTGTTCATCTCATTATCAGATACAGTTCACACCAGGGTTTAAGTCCACAGAATAGACTTGGAGATGAGCAAACTTGTGAAACTGTTATGATCTTAATCCTTAGGGTGGAATATAAGAACAATTCTTGTATTAGAGAAACACAAGAGAACTCAATAGAGAACTCTTCTACAAACTAGTCTTCCTTATATAGTCCTACAGATGGTCCATGCTAACTACTGTGCACCCTACCCTAAACAACCATGTGTAGTCCATGAGGTCAACATGTGGTGTCCATGTTGTGTGACATCATTTATTCTTGAATCTTCTACTAAATTCTCCTAAGTCTCGTGATCTATCTTATGACTATGTCATCAGGTGACTGATATGACAATATGACTGATCAACCCTAACCCTAGTTGTTCTAAAAATAGAAAATGAAAATAAAATAAAAGAAAAGAAAAGAAGAAAAATAAAAATGAAGTCCATTCTCAACAATCTTGACAGAAACGATCTTGGCTTCAGCTTATGTGCTGCACCGTCTGTCTGCCACATGGTCGCAACTTCAGATGTTGGGAAGAAGTCTGAGATGGGAGTGAGTGCTGAATGGTGTGTCACCATTGAACACCAGAGATCAAGTTCAATAAGAGATTATCTTCATCAATTATCAGACTAGCAGATTATAGTATAACTACTAGTCTTATATACAAACAGAGAGTATAGGAGATGCTCAGGGTTTCAGTGGTAAAACCCCTATTATCCTGAGCGGAGGTTTCAGTGTTGAGACACTGACAGGAGTAACTCCATCATAGAAGACCAAGTTGAATAGGAGTATCTCTGCCATAAAAGACGGAATACCCGGATGATTACAGCACCGCTATAAGATGTGTTGCAAGAAAGGTGGCTACTGTGGAAGGTGGGCTTGTATGTTTTGGAGGTGACACTACCGCAGGAATGTAGTTTCCGGATGAGTGGACTTGCATATGACAGTATTCCCTCCTTAGGACTGAGCCTTTGAAGTCCTATTGATTTTATTTGAAGTCTTATTGGGTTCATCCAAGAATCCTGTGATGGTGCCTAGGTCAACAATACATAAGCAGAAAAGGAAGTTTGTTTTTTTTTTTTTTTGCTCTTGCTTCTATATCATTATGTTTTCCCTTGCCCCCTCCGATATTTCCCAAAATGACACTGAGATTCTGAAAAAGCAACAGTAAGAAATGTAATGGAGGCACGAGGAGGAGCAGCGGCTCCTAACCCA
>JAJOHK020000743.1:0-20384 GCA_022457215.2 Leucocoprinus gongylophorus
ACACTTTCTCAGATTGCTTTTCTTTTAATATCTGTGACAAAAGAAACGATATAAAATTCTGGGCTCAAGAACTTGATGATTTAACTATAGAGTCTTCTTCATCTCCCTCAGTTACTCTAGTTGCTTCGGATGCTAGCATCAAGAACAACATCACTACCTCCATATTGCATATTTATATGGTCAACAAACCCTTAACAAGAACAATACATCAAGCTGTCAACATCACAAGTACTGAAGCTGAGTTATTTGCTATCAGATATGGCATTAACTAGGCTACTCGTTTTGACAATATTTCAAGAATTATTGTTATCACCGATTCCATTCATGCAGCTCAAAAAATCTTCGATCCTTTGGATCATCCATTCCAAAACATGTCTGTTGCTATTTTATTAGACCTTCATGATTTCTTCAATAGACACAATAACAATTCCATTGAATTCTGGGAATGTTCCAGCCATCTCAAGTGGTGTCTTCACGATAATATTGACAAAGAAACCAAGGCATTCAATCTTATACCTATATTGCCATACAAGAATTCATGGAATTTTAGCATGAAAAGCAAAAGCGATGATATCATCAAAGCTTGGAAGATGACATTCCAAGCTTCTGACCATAAAGGGAATCACTTTTTAGAACTTGTTGACAATGACAACAATATCATTGAACCGACCTATACAAAAGGTGGACCATGGCTCAAAGTATTTGGTCACTCAAACTCGCTATGTGCTTGAGCAACTAGAGCCATCACAAATCATGCACCTATTGGTGAATATAGACTCAGATTCTTCCCAAATGAAGAGTTTAAGTGTCCATGCAGTCTTTACCCAATTGAATCGAGACGATATATTCTTCACCAATGTGTCAGATTTAACAGCTATTGGAATCCAAGAAAAGACTCACTTAGTCATTTCATTATGTTTTTGGAGTTCAATCCAAATGCATTTTCATTTTGCGATTCACTAGGATAATTTTCCTTCTTCTATTTATTATGTTTTCTTTTTCTTCCTTTTTTCATACTTTCATCTTTCTTCTTCTTTTTCTTTTTCTTTTTCTCATCATGTAGTTTTGTCCCTTTGTAAGTAGCTACAAAAGTAGTTACCACAGTCTGCCCTCATGCTCTGTGTAATAAATTGTTGATATAAAAAAAAAACTATTCTAAATATTCTATAGTTCTTTTCTTTTAATCAACAATTTATTACACAGTACTTGATTACAGTCTGTAGTAGACTATCTACAATAAGTAGCTTATAATTTTTCCTTATAATATATAAATCTCCCTCATAGGCAAAGAAAAACCCTATCAGAACTAATAGAAATTAAGGAAAAATCTAGATAAAAGTTGCTTATAATCTGTTAAGACAACTGAACAGAGTCTATAGAATTACAACAGAGTTTGCATCTTTAGAAAGTCCCAAGAAAACAGAATGAGAACTCTTAGAGATGACAACTATCCTAAATACTGCTAGAATACATTCCAATCTAGTGGAATAATACTGATATAACCAGAGAATAATAGTGACTGGATAGTTAGAAATCTAAATAGAATTGTCTAGAAAGGAAAGGAGCTCACAACAGCAACAACCAGAATGGAGCAGTACCAAAATATTGAAAATTGTAACTCAAAATTTGACTATGAGGAGCAGTAGTGTTGGTCTAAAGAAGACCACAGGGTTTGGTAGAGGAAGAGTATTAACTATGAAGAAATAAGAAGACTGGGGTTTGGTAGTGTTTGAGTGCTTGAACTTTGGTTGAAGGTAAGTTCTCTAATATAACCAACCTGTTAATTATGTGTTCAAGTCCACAAACAAGCTTATTATACTAAAAATACAGAGTCAAAAAAAACTGAGAGAGATGAAACTAAGAAAACTATTTACAGAAAAATAAAAGCAAACTATTTGAGCACTCATGAAGGCTTAGAAGAAAGAGGTCATTCTTGAGGAGAGAAGGTAAAGGTATTTGGATATTCTTTTAAGAAGTTGACAAAGTCCTTAATTGATAGAAATAGATTAATCAAGAGATTGTGAGCAAGCTTGGAATAGTTTACAAAGATGTGTTGATGTTTTTCCATCTGACAATAGCCATATAGACATTAGATATCTATAAGGAAAGAGTGATGTTTATACTTTCTAATGGAAGTATGGTTAAGCATAGCTCTAGTCATTCTAGCACATGTGTCACAAACTTCATTCAGCTTGTATTTTCACAACTGTTACAATTCAGAGGCCTTAGAGTTGGTCAATGAATAGAATCTTGTATTAGGTTAACACAAGAGAACTCAATAGAGAACTCTGTACAGGATTGTCTATCTTATATACTAAAGGCTCATGGTCCATGCTATGTACTTCTAGCCTACCCTAAATAGCCATGTGCTTGCCTTAAGGTCAACATGTGTTATATGTATTGTATAATATTATCCTTCTAGATCCTTCTACCCTTTTCCTCTGTGCCATGTGACTAACCCTAACCCTAAGTTCTAAAAATAGAAAAATAGGAAAATAAATTGAAAAGAAAATGAAAATAAAGAAGAAAATGAAAATAATTAAAGTTTACTACTTTCAACTCTGACAATAACCAGTGGGCCAATTTTTACAAACTAAGTTGCACTGGAAAGCCCCAAATGAGGGCTATCTGCACATATGTGGGATGTACAAAAGCAACAACAAACAACTGAGATATCAGGTCATTAGTCACTGTAAAACCTTTGTTTGCTAATATCTCATGAATAACTGGATAGATTTGCATAATAAACTTGTGTTGGAAAGTGCTCATCAATCCATTTCCAACAATATATAATGCATCTCAAAGTGATAAGTATTGGTAGAGATACAAGCATATCAATGTAGTGATATAATTAGTTACCTTCTAAAATTAGCCTGACAGCTGCTATGATAGATGACAGCTCCCATTAGGTATGAGTTTTGATCATGTGATAGCAACAGCTTGTGTACTATCAAGTAGTAGCAATGTTACAATTGTAGCTTTAAAAGTTTCATCAGCATTAAGTACATCTTTTACTGAAACATTACTAAATCAAACTTATAGTCAATTATATTTTAACATAACAAATTTTAGAAATACATTAGAAAGTATATTCTATCAACAACTTTATCCTTATATTCCAAATTTTGGAAATAGTTATAACTTTTCAATAGATTATCAATTATTAAATTTTTTAAGAGAGAGGGTAGAAGCTGAAACTTTAGATTTTAATAGGTTATTTAGTGTACTGGGTGAAGCACCTATAAATATTTTTAGAAATAATACAAATTTTGCAATATTTAATACATTATAGCAACCTAGTGATACTTATCCTACATATTTGTCTTTTGTTAATCACATCTGTGATGAGTATGCAGAGTATCAAATGCTAGTAGAATTATGCATAGATTAGTCACCCAATAAAATTGTTTTAAACAAATATTTATTTAACCTTCTGTACCTTTAATGTTATTTTTAATATTAACAACTTCTATAACTAAAGATTTCCAGTTTACATTAAATACAGTTTTTTCTATAATAATATTCCCTTTGACTAATTTAGTATAATCATTATAAAATAGTTTATCAGCAACTATACTGCTTGCTTTTCTAATTAATTGATTAGTATCAGCATCTTCATAACAATATAATTTTAGTTTAATGAATATACCATTTTTAAATTTATGTTCTAATTTCTATTTTCCTAATTCTGTTCCTATTAAATCATCAGATAAAGGTTTTCCTAAAATTAAACTATCTGTATTACTTGCAATTGCTAAGTTATCTTGTAAATTTTTTAAAGGATTAATAGATGCTCTAACATAAGCTGAAATTAAGGCTGAAATTTGAACAGCTGATTGTAACCCTTTATTTTTACATATTTTATAATCTAAATTATCTTCAAGCTCTAATCTGTATTGTTTGGTATATAATTTTCTTAATTTATTATTTACTTTAGGACCTGTTCTGATTATAAATAAATCATCTGATAATTCAGTGAAATAATTATAATGATAAGTCTTAGTTAATCTTTCAACACTATCTCTATTAACTAATTTTATATTATAATCATGATCCCTTTGACCAAACTTTTTGTAAGTAGAATTTAAAATTAATTTAGCAATATTTTTAGAAACACTGTCTATAGCTGTAGATTTAATTTTATAAAATTTATCAACAAATTTACCAAACAATTTATTAGAATCACATATCTCAGAAAAATTTACCCCATATATAATCTCTGCTTTTTTTTATTTTTTATTTTTTATTTTTATTTCAAGTCAACAATTTATTACATAGGATGCAATAGCAGTTCATGCCTATAGGAGAAATTATATATAGAGTATCAATATCCTAATCTTTTTTTATACAGTTACCCAACACAAAGGACTACTAAGAAATTGAACCCATAACCTCAAGTAGGTTTGAGGCAGGCATAATACACATGGACAGAGGTCTCTTCTATTATGCCATCTCTCCCCCTTATATAATCTCTGCTTTGTAACCATATTCAATCCCTTGTTTTAAATCAATAGTTGAAATGTATTCATAGAATTCTTCTCTAGGGCAAGAAACAGATCCATTCTTATTTCTTCTTTGTAAAAATAAGTTAGGTAAGACTTCTCTGCTTAGTAGTGTAATCTTAGCAAACACAAATCCTAAATTATAATAATCTAAATCGGTATTATTACTAAATATAGAATTACTGGTAGGCATAGGTGATTTCATAGCATTAGGGAACTGAGAATTCATATCATAATGATAACCTTCTTTAATAATTCTCTCAGTACCTTCAACAAAAATTTGACTGTTCCCAAAATAAGCTTGTCTGATAAATTTTTCTAAAGGTCCTTTAATCATTTTAATCTTATGTTTATTGTCTTTGTATCCAAATCCAAAAATTGCTAAAGCTAAACTAGATAAAGTGTTAAATTAAAGTTGAAATTTTCAAAGTAGTACAAGCTAATTTTTTCCATAGCTTCTAATAATCCTATAATATCTGATTTTAAATATTCTAAACAATCTTTTTGTTTAAAATTAAATGTTTCAGGTAAATTATTATATGTATTTAATTTAGATTCAGTTATTTCATAATCATCAAAATAATATTTAATGTCTGGTTTAAGACCAATATAATTTAAGTTATCCTTACATACAAATTTATGTGGGAATAATCCTTTATTTATACTACAATTAAATGTTTTAAGTATTTTGTCTAATAAAGTAGAAACTATTTTAATACTATTCTTTAATTTGACAGTTAATTTTCTTTCTTTATCCCTTATTTTAATGTATAGAATATTATTCTCAGCCTATGAAGCATTAACATTGAACTCTGTTTTACTTAAAGAATTTAAAATGAATATAGAATTAAATCTCCCTAGGTTATGTGTATATAAAGTATATCTGTTTCTACTTTTCTTATCTTCACTAATATAATTAAATAAATCTTGGAATAACTTAATAATGATATTATCATCATTATTTAAACCTTTAAAAGGATCAATAATATAGTCTTTATAATAACCAGTATTTAAAGCTATATCTCCAGAAAATACGCTTAATTTCCCTAACCCACTACTCACTGGATGGTTACCATAAGTTTTAAAATCAGTAGCACCAATTTTATTATTATAATTTTTATCAGTATATCCCATAATCATATTAGGAAAATTATAGATTTTTTCCTAGAATTTAATATCACCATTATTGATATGATATTTATAATCCCCTATATATCTTGTAAATGTATTTTCATTTATAAAAACATTAGTCCATTTAATATAGGGATATTTAGGACTATTCCAATAAACTAAGGTAGATTTCCATAACTTAATGTTACCAATACAAATTAATCTCTTCTTAGAAGGAATAATATTGAAAATGAAGTATAATACCCCAGTATCAATATAATTATTGGCTTTATAAATAGTCACCTTAATGTTAGAACATAAATCTTTAATAAAGTCAAACAATTCACTGTTATTATATATATCTAATATAGTAATACTATCAAATGTAGGGAATTCATTAATATAATTAGTCAGTTTAGATTGTTTATAAATTTTATAATTTGACATAACTTATCATGACTCTTTAAACAAATCTTAGCTTGCTCTTTAAGTACTTCCTCTACTATTTGTATTCTTAGAACTAGTTTAACCATTTTAGAATAATCTAAATCAGCTTCCCAATCTTTCCATATAACATTAACTTTATGTACCTCACCCTCAATATTATATTCATTAATCACCTTATTAAGTGCATTAAATATGTTTACAGAGATTAGATTAACATTAGTATCATATGTAATATACATAGATTTCATAGGTGATAAACCAGATAAAATACCATTACTCAAATAGTCTAACTGAATTAAAATACTATACCCTCTATTTTCCTTAAATTCAACAAACAACTTATTTTTTAATACTTCATTTAAAGACTCTATACTTAATAATGCAAGTAAATTACTTAATACAGTTTTATTCTCATAAGATTTATATTCCCAGTAAATTTAGCTAACTGTTTTTTTCTTTCAGCATTTTTTAATTTAATATAAAATTGAATAAAAACTTCTTTATCTTCATATTTACTCATCCTTTCTATTAAAGAAATCCAATTAATCATAAATTGAGGTAAATATATTAGAGTTTTAATTTTATTATTAGAATAGTTTATGTATATATATATATTAAATAAATAATAGAAAATAATCATTATAGAAGAAATAGATCCAATAACTAAAAATATCTTTAAATAAATAAGATTATTCATTAATATTGAATTTATAATACTACTTCCTGTTATATTAAAACATTTTTATTTATAAAATAATTTAAATAAATAAAACTAACACTAATTAATATTATATATTTTAACCAATTATGTAATTTACTTTTAATAAAACTTATTAAACCAATAAACCCCATAGAACTTAATTCTGCATCTTTAAACTTATCTTTTTCTACAACTGATGAAACCAATTCTAATTCAAATTTGACTTTACCCCCAAAACTTAATTGTTTTATAGCATATAAAATACCAACTATAAATAGAGCACCAAATACCATAAAAGTCTTAACTTTTCTAGCTTTCAGTCTTTTATAGTCCACTAATTTATCAGCTAAAATATTTTCAGGATATTTTTTAAATGCTAAAGAATCAAATAATTTAACAACATCTTTGTACATTAAAAATAAAGATAAACCTGCAAAAGCACTTTCTACTACTGTAGATAAATTATTATATATTGGAAATATTACTTCATTCTCTTTCACTATTAATTCATTTAAAGTATATTCACCTAGTTCACCTAATGGTTTTTCTCTATTAAATGTTTCTAAGATAACATCTTTATTCTGTAAATAAGTATCACTAATAGCTTTCATATTTGTTAAATCTAAACTTTCATCAATATACTTATTTTACTCTTAAATGAATCCCATATTGTATCATGTTGTAAATTTTTATTCTTAAAATATTCTATCACTTTATTTACTTTAACTAATATGTCCTCCTTATTTATTTCAATTACTGTAGACTCTACTTTACTTTTCATTTTAATAAATCCATCCTCCTTTATAACAGAAATATTTTTATATCTCTGTGTAAGTGATTCAACAATTTTATTAGTTATTTTAGAGTAATTATCTATAATACACTCTTCTGAACTAACATGTCTTAATTCAGTTATATCTGACCTAAATTTTGATAATTCTTTTATTTGTTGTTTAGCTTCTTCTTTAGTTAGAGCTTTAAATTCTATTGTTATTGAATTATTAACTTTTAATTGCTTTTCTATAGACCATCACTCTTTTGTATATATACCTTTGTATCTGAGGACTAGACCTCAGACTTAACAATGTCAATTATTCTTATTGATACTTTTCATTATCTGTTATCATCACATCCTTATACTGAACCTCTAGAACACTATTCAGTTCAAGTATCACAACCAGTGAGTAGCTTATTTGTAATAACATGATATAACTAACTGGCTAATGTGGGAGAGCCAACTACTACCTTTGGAGTATCTAGGCTAAAGAGGCTTGTAATTATTGTCTCTGAGAGTAAGAAAATAGTACTCTTGAGCAGTAGGACAACTGAAGGATATCCTCTAAGCATCTAGGCATAAAAGAATACTCTTAGAACAAAGAGCATCAATAAAAGTTGCTAGATGAAGTCTAACAGCCACTCTAGTGTTAGTCATATCATTATAGACTAATTAGTATAAGGACTACTCAACATTGCTTGGGCAGTCCTTATCAGAGTTATGAAAAGTGAATTTTGTTTTATTTCATTTTTCTTTTATATTTTCATTTTCATTTTCATTTATTTTCTAGCTTTGAACTTAGGGTTAGGGTTTAATATAACATCACAAGTTATTATCACAAACTATTATATCATCATACACTCATATGATATAATAGAATAAAATAGAAAGTTCTGGAACAATAATGTCATAAAAATATATTTAACATATGTTAGCTTTAAGGTTTACACATGGTTATTTAGAGTAGGCTAAAGTAGTAGAGTATAGACTATGAGTAATTAGTATATAAAATAGACCATCTTGTATAGAGTTCTCTATTGAATTCTCTTGTGTTACCTTATACAAGGTTCTTTCTCTTTAACCTACTCTAAGATTGTTGAGTTATAACAGTCCTAGAATTTAATCCTATAGTTGAGACTACAAGAAAAGAATAATCTAAGTTTAGAACAGATGTAAGGAGAACTCTTGAAGATTCATTTTAAGGTAATGCTTAAGTAATACTATCAGTGATGATCTTATCTATATCTTTTGATTTATTGCTGTATACTAATCTATACTTTTTTCTTTTGTTAATTATCATGCTTAAACCTTATTGAGTAATCATATCTAATAGTTTGTATTATAAGTACTATGCTATGTGATAGACTATCTTCTATAGTATATATAAAAGCTTGTATGAGTAGATTTACTCTTACCTGAATATTAGCCTAGTTTCTAAAACACTTATCTAGCTTAATAAGTGAGATTCCCTCATAGTAGACTACTAAGAAATAAGCTTGTTCAGAATATATAGAGAAGTCTACTGCCTTTCTAACAAAGCTTAGAGAGCTAGTGATAATAATAATATATGACCAGCTAGGACTTTAGAAGACAATACCTATTGTATTAGTCTTCAGAAATATACAGCAGAAATAGTCTGTATATCCTTGGGAGGTGTAACACTTGTGTCAGTAACAACAATAAGAGTGGAGAAAAAGAAAGAAACCTCAAGATATAAGCAATCAAAAAACTCTAGATAGAATTTGTAACTACTAAGACTTGAACAATTGCAAGGATAGAAGGAGATGTGATCAGGGAAGTTGTTAAGCAACCTACAATCTGGGGTAGCCTCAGTATCAAAGAGATTGAAGTATTCAGTATTATGACTTAAATCTTAGAGTTAGACAAAAAACATACTCTTATATTGAGTAATACAATGGAACTCAATAGAATTCTCAGTTCAAGCTAGTCTATCTTTACATACTACAAACCATGATCTGTGCACATATTATAACTAACCTATTCTAAAGTTTATGCACTTTCTATAAGACTAATATATTATTGCTATGTTGTATGACATTACTTATTCTAGAATCTAGTTTTTCTATGACTTTCTCTGTGTTACATGATTATGTAACATGTGATCACTTTGTAACATTTGTAACCATCACAATCCTTTGCCTAAGTCCAAAATAATGAAAATGAAAACCAAAATAAAATAAAAGAGAAAGAAAATAAAATAAAGTCAAGTCTAATGTTTACAACTCTGACATTCAGTGAAATTGAAAAGTAATGCTTCAGTATCCAAGAGAAGACTCTTCAAGCAAGTGCACTGGGAATTATTTAGAAGAACAAGTAATTGTAGGTAAGAACAAGTACTCTTTAAGTTTCTAACACTAAGTAGAGATATCAGTATATACTAAGAGAGAAGAGTAGTATTTCTGAGACAATATTGTTTCACCAGCTTCTTGAAATAAAAATGAATGGGAATGAGACCTACTAGAGCCTCAATTTCACTAGTAAGAGAAGTACAAAATATAATAAGAATCCAAAGAGCAGCCTTATATTGTATAGCTATTCAAAGTAACATCTGTATCTTAGTAGACATTCCAACAAAGAACCAGAGTTAAAAACCATAGATAGCAATTGGAACAATACATAAGTAATAGAGAAGCTATTTTTAGAGTAGAAGTAAATCTCTAGTCAAACTTCCAAGCATGCTTATTGCTTTGACTATAAATAATACCTTAGTGGAGTAGTAACAAACATGTTTTTTGGAGAATAGGTGCTGATCAAAATGAAAGCCCAGATATCTCTAGTATGTCTTAGGCTTAAGAATAGGAATATTAGGTACAGTTCATACTTGGAAGCAAAAATCTACAGAGTTGAAATAAGGTTTGTACCAAGTTTGGAAACTTGTATAGGAAGCATAAAGTTATGAACTTTGCAAACAACCTTGGCTTCAGCTTATATACTGTACTGTTTGTATGCTATATGGCTACAACTTCAAAAGAACAAATAGAGTTTAAGGAATATATTCTAATAAGAAGTATGTTATTATAAAATACTAAAGTTTAGTGTTCAATGATATTTAATTATCAGACTGAAGATTACAGTATATTTATATATAAGTATGATAATAAGAGAACTTGGGTATTTTATAGTACAGCCTCAAGCAGAGATTTCAGTAATAAAACACTGAAAAGGGTTTGGAATAGAAGAACTCTGCCATAAAAGACTGAGTACTCACAGGATTCTACAAATAAATAACACTGCTATAGAAGATAGGCTATTCTCAGAGTTGGACTTAATATATGACAATGAGCACTAATTACTAAGAGGTCCAGCTCTAGATTAGAGTTATTGTATGCTCTATAAAAATAAAAAATCTCTGACTTGTTATGCTCTATAACCAAGCCAAATAAAACTATTAAGTCTGTAACTATTTTATAACTACTATAAAGCTTTGGCAAAATTGTATTATATTTTTTTCCTAAGTAATTAAAAGACCATTATCTACAAATAAGAAAATAGATTAAGTTAAGAGTTTGAGCTTTGATTTCAAAAATGTGAATAAGAGGTATAATATAGGGGCACAATATAAAGTACTGAAAGAATAGGAGACAATACAAAACCTTATCTCACTCTTATATCTATATCTTAAGCATTAGAGAAAAAGAAGTTCCAAAAATACTAGATTGATGTATCTACAAGATAGTTGGAAAATAAGTTAACTATATAGTCTGCAAAGCTAAAGTATTTAAGAATTAAAGTAATTATACTGTGATTCAAAAAAAAAAGAAAGGAATTGTGTAATTTTTAGTTTTAGAATATTGAATATATTTAAAAGAAAAATCTATCTATAGGAAAATTGTAAAAAACATTGAATGAAGTATAAAAATTTATCTTGTTTATATGAATATGAATTAGAGATAATCTTGGCTTCAATATATATTGTCAGAATTAAAAATAGTAGACTCTATTTATCTTTACTTTTTTGCTTTTTTAATTGAATTTAATTTAAACTTAGGGTTGGGGTTAGTGTGATGTTACAAATGTCATACTATGTGACAAAGTCACAAGTCATAGTCACATGATCATATATCACAAAAGAATATAAAAAGTTTCAGAATGATAATGTTATATCATATATCAAAGTACACATGTTTTTTAATATAAGCTAGGTTTAGTGTAGTATAAACTATTAGCCAAGTATATATATAAGGTAAATACTCTGTAACTGAAACTTCATTGTTGTAACAACTACTAGTCTAAGAACAACCAATAAACCAGTAAGTAAACTTAAAAGTAAAGTATTTTATAAAAATCACAAGAAAACTTGATAAGGAGCTCTCAATGTATTCCTACACTATTTATACTATACATAGTTGGTTTGTGCTAGTGATAAATAAGCCTTTTCTAAAGTCTACATATTGTCCATAAGTCTACTATACTATTACTACAAAGCAAATATATTTCTAACATTATTGTTCTAGTTCCTTCTACTATATTTCAGGCCTATGATATCACATCATGTGACCACTTTCATGTGTCTCTTCATTATCTAAAAATAAAAAGAAAACAAAAACAAAAGAAATAAAATTAAGAAAAATAAATAAAAGAAAAAGAAAATTAAAATAAATTGTTAGTATTCAAGTATACTATAACATTTATTGAGTTCTCTTGTGTTAATATAATATGAGATTTTATTTTTATCTTAAACACTTTGAGACTTAAGCTGTAATAGATATACTATACTTTTATATATTATTCTATTTATCTTTTTTATTTTGGACTTAAGGTTAGGAGTTAACATGATGTCACATATTATACAGAAGAACATAAAAGGTTCTAGAATAATAATAACATACAGCATGTTTACTATATATTCTTTAAGATAAACTAAGTTTAGTATAATATAAACTATTAGCTTAGTGTAGACACTTTGTACTTGATACTCCATTAAGTTCACTTATGTTAACTGTCACAAACTTCATTCAGCTTGTATCTCCACAACCAGTGGATCGATTTTCACAAACTAAGTTATGCTGGGAAGCTCCAAATGAGGGCCATCTGCACATATGCGGGATATACAAAAGCAACAACAAATTACTGAGATATCAGGCCATCAGTAGCTATAAAAGCTTCATCTGCTAATATCTCATGAACGGCTGAACAGATTTGCACAATTAAGCTTGCATTAGAAAGTGCTCATCAATTTATTTCCAACGATATATAAAGCATTTCAAAGTAATAAGTATTAGTAGAGATACAAGCATATCAATGTAGTGATATAATTAGTTACCTTCTAAAAATAGCCTGACAGCTACTATGACAGATGACAGCTCCTATTAGGTATGAGTTTTGATCATGTGATAGCAACAGCTTGCACACAGACCATCACTCTTTTGTATATATATCTCTGTGTTTAAGGGCTAGACCTTGGACTTAACAACATCAATTATTCCTGTTGATACTTTTCATTATCTGTCAGTCATCATACTCTTGTACTAAACCTCTGAAACACTATTCAGCTCAAGTATCACAACAAGTAAGTATTTTATTTGTGATATTAACCCTAATACAAGGTTTCTCTTTTAACCTTACTTTTTAGTCTTAAATCATAACACATATTTAGAAAAAGAGTACTAAGAAGCAGTGAAACATAAGAAAAGTCAAGAATCCAAGCATAGGCATCCAAATTGGTGTACAACTCTGGTTGATTTTCAAGATAAGAAACTATAGAGTATCTATGTATATTTAATACTAGTACTTAGTAACTAAAACTATATCTAAGGATTAGAAGAGACAGATAACTTCTATGAGTACATTAAAGTCCTTAGAATGTAGTCTGGTGTTTCATAGAGATCATGAGGAATTTATGTGATCTGCTATAAAGTGATCAGTTATAAAATAAAACCAGATAAGTCTATACTAGAGAAGTATGTATAGACTAGAAGAAAGATATTATTTTTTATAGATATTCTGAGTGGAGCAGATGTTATGTAAGTATTATCCATAATAGAGTCAGATGGATATATAACAGTAATATTAAATACTACTATATCAGTTTTAAGCCTCTTGGCCTAGCCAGCTTAAACTAAGTATATTAAAAATATACTAACATCCTTAGTAGACTATTAAACTACATCTTCAAGTTGGTTAGGATAAAGAATACTATATTTGACAGCATTAAATTGAAGCTACCTAGAATTTATCTTCTTAATAAGTTTATTAAGTATATTAAGAAGAACAATAAGTTTAAAGACTTTAGAAATATTATAAGCAGATTGACCTAGCTTGAGTATAATAACCAAGACTGACTGTCAGTCCTTGAAGTATCTAGGCTATTGTTGCAGCAAAAGACATATATTAGCTAAGAAGAGAATACTTACAATACAGATGTTGTTGACAAGAATAAGTTTGAAATACTGCTAAGTGATATAGTTAGAAAAGTCAATGGAATGATTAGCTATAGCATTGTAGAACTGATAGAGAGCATTTTACAAGTTTAGGAGATTATTGTAGGGTTGTTTTGAGAAGTAACACAATTTCAGCAATCCTATTGCCAAAAAAGTGTTATTTAGCCTGTTTAGTTACAAAGTGAAAAAAGAACTAGTTAGAACTCTTTTCAGTTTGTTTGTAAGTCTCTAATACAGTTTTATACTTATTGTTCATTTTCTTATCTTGGACTTAGAGTTAAGATATAGTATGATGCTATATGTAACTGTCACAAGCTGTCACACAGCATGATACTGTATCACATATCAGTCACATATATCACACAAAAGAATGTAGAAGGTTATAGAATAATTATATTATATAGCATGTTTATCACATATTAACTTTATGGATAGTGTATAGCTTTTAGAATAGGTTTAATAAGGTCTTGCACAGACTAACTAGCTAGTATATATATAAGATAGACACTTTGTACCAAGAACTCTATCAAGTTTTTTTATGTCAACTCAATACAAATTTCTCTTTTACCTTAATGTTATAGCTTAAACGTGTGGACAGACTTTGGACTAGGGTTAGGGTTAGGACCTTAGATAATTATTAGTCTACAACGGACATAGGGTTAGGAAGGCACGTGACCTGGAAGTTATGTGATATAGTCTAGAGCAGTCTGGAAGGACTTAGGGTCTAGAAGGATCGGGAAGAGTCTAGATGGAGTAGGGTTAGGAGATGACATCAAGGGACATGGGTTCCTCATAGTATACACATGGAGTGCACATGTACAGCAGAGATTAAAGGTATGACGTCAGGGCACATGTAGGAAACATGGTGGCCTTATGGAAAACACATGTGGATGAGTAATAGGACATGAGGACGATGCATAGACATTAGGGCAGGAGTAATATTGTTGTAGCACGGACCACTTTGTATTTATATAAATAGAGGAGCAATGCAGCGAGGGCTCCTTGTCGAGTTCTCTTGTAATTCCCCCATTCGTTACTTGATAGCCCACTGGAGAGCTTTGCTGGTTGTGAGATCATTTGTCCTTGAGTGACAAGTGGTTGCTACAACACTTAATACTTTGAAGTTTAAGTTGTAATATTAGAACTTAATTCCCATTTCTTAAGGCTATCCAACACAAGGCCTTCTCTTTCTATTACTCTTTTTTCATTCTCAGCTGGTAGTTAATGTAACTACTAGTTACTCTTAGTATAGAAGCTAGATCCTAGATATAAAGAAGAGCTAGCTTGTTATATGCTAAGTTCACTCATCCAAAAATTACATTCCCACAGTGATATCATCTCCCAACCATATAAGCCTGTCTTCCATGGTGGCCATTTTTCTTGTAACATACCTTGTAGTAGTAATGCAGCTATCTGGGTATTTTGTCTTCCATAACAGAGATACTCCTATTCAACTCGGTCTTTTATAGTAGAGTCATCTCTGTTAGTGTTTTAATACTGAAACTTCTGCTCAGAGTAATAGGAGTTATACTACTAAAATCCTAAGCATCTCCTATAGTAGGAACTTGTATATAAGACTAGTAGTTATACTGTAATTCACTAGTCTGATAATCAACAAAGATAAACTGGTGTTCAATAGCAACATACCAAATCAGTACTTACTCTCATCTCAGACTTCTTTCTATTTTCTGAGATTGTGACCATACAGCAGACAGCTAGTGTAGTACATAAGCTGAAGCCAAGGTTGTTCCATAAGTCTGTATATCTCTAAGCCCATCTTGCAGACTTTCACCCCCAGTGTAAACTGCACCTGACATAGCTACTCAATATGAATAGTATCAGAGTTGCAAGCTGTAAACTCTATTTTATTCTTTTATTTTTCCTTTTGATTTATTTTCCATTTTTATTTTATTTTCAACTTAGGATTAGAGTTTCAGCATAATATCATGATCACAACTATCACACAAACACATAACACAGAAGATTATAGAAGGTTCTAAAACAAATGACATCATATAACATAATAACAATATGTTTGTCAAGACCATAGGAAGTGGACTTTGTTTCTTTTTATTTTCTTTCTCATTTTTATTTTCTTTTTTATTTATTTTTCACCTTTTCTATCTTTAAGAACTCTGGGGTTAGAGTTAGAAGTGATCAGTCACATCAGTCACCTCTAATGATGTGGTCACTACATTGATCATGGGACTTGAGAGAAGAAAGTAGAAGGTTCTGGAACAAAATGATGTCATATAACATAGACACCACATGTTGGCCTCATGCTTTACACATGGTCATTTAGGGTAGGATATACAGTAGTTAGCATGGACCATCTGTAGGAGTATATAAGGTAGACTATTTTGTAAAGAGCTCTTTATTGAGTTCTCTTGTGTTTACTCTAATACAAGAGTTTGTTCTTTTATCCAACCCTAAGGATTTAAGTTCATAACAATGTTGGCCTTATAAAAAACATATATACTTTAGGATAGGTTAGTTATAGTATATATACAGACTATGGTTTGTAGTATATAAGGTAGATTAGTTTGTACTAAGAACTTCATTGAGTTTTTTTATGTTATTCAATATAAAAGTTGTCATTTGCTCTTACTCAAAGGCTTAAGTCATAATAGACAGCTGTAGATATTAGTGATCAGACCCAAGCCACTGGTTAAACATTCATTGTTTAACTGAGTAGTGTTAAGTAGAGTACTTATATCTTTTTACATAGAAGCTCTGTACTGTAGTATTCACTTGTAATCTGTACATATAGGAGAATGGTAGTTATCTAAGATAGAATAATCTTCTTAGATCAAAATTGTTTATAAATTCTATATAACAGTAATCAGTAGTTGGGGTAGCTAGTAGATGGTGTGAGATGGGACTTGAAGAGGGCCTACTAACACTTACAGAGATTGAGTCAAGTTCTGAATATAAATCTGAGAGAGAAACTAATACTAGTTCTACTCTATCTTTATATATCTTCTTATCTCTTATACTACTATCATACTTATCATCACTAATTAAATCTTCTCCCTTTTACAACAATAATATGAGTCAACATGACTTCAATTAGCTACTACTCCAGATAAAGCAGTAGTAAGAATAAATAGTAGCATTATAAGTATTAGATAGTAGTACAGGCTAAAAGAAGAGTAAAAGAAGAAGAAGAGACAGTAAAGGCCTCCTATTAGATACAGCTTACACCTTGTTATCCAAAGTCTGATAATATCTCTCAGAAGTCCAAATAAGTCATTTATATGTTATTTGAGAATACAGAAGATAAAAGTCAAAATTATTACAATTCAAGACTTATAAAGTGAAGTTAAGAAAAGAACCTTGTATTAGAGTTAACATAAGAGAACTCAAGTACAATCTATTCACCTTATATCTGCTGGGCTCATGGTCTATACTATACTAACCTAGTCTATCTTAAAGAGCATATTTTTATCTTAAGATCAACATATATAATATATACTATATAATATTATTGTTCTAAGACCTTCTATGATGTTTTTTTGTGACATGTGATCAATGTGTGACACTATGTGACATTTTTGTGACATTCACATATAATATCATACTAACCTCTAACCCCAAGTCCAAAAATAAGAAAATAAATAAAATAAAAATAAATTAAGTTTACTATCTTCAACTTAGATATTATCCCTCTTCAAGATTTCTCCTCTGGGAAAACTGACTTCCATTTTTGCCAATTTCTCCCCAACTTCTTCAGATACTTATTTTCAAACTTTACTTATACAACATTTTTGCTATATATTTCTCTAGTAATTCTTCTCTAAAGTCTTGTTCTTCCACTACATCCAACTTTTCCTGTCTTTTTACTCCAGCATTTATCCTCCCTTCAAGCTCAGTTACTACTTCTTTTGCATTTTCCAAATTCTTCTCCCTCTTCTATATATCATGTTTTAATTATAAATTCCTTCTATTGTACTAGATATTTCACCACTCCTTTTATTTTTTTTATTTAAAATTTTTTCTACCTCCCATTCTTTAACTTCATTCATCTTCACTGGTTTCACTTCTTCTACTTTTTGCTTCCATACTTGTTCTTTATATTATACTACTTGACTAATATTCACTACTAAATAAATTCTCATTAAAGTTGGCAACTATAATTTGATTGTATTTGTAGAGACTACTTTATCAATGATATATGGACCAACATATTAATCCACTAGCTTCTTTACTAGTTGTTCTTTGAATACTAAGTCTTTTGTACTCAGCATCACTTTGTCATCTTTTTTCTATTCCTTTTTTCCTTTCTCTATCTGCTTGTTGCTTCATCTCCTCTTGTGTCTTTTTTAATACTACCTCAACTTTTTTTTACATCTTCTTCATTCTTTCTACAAATTCCATTACCTTTTCTACTTTTTCTTTTCTTCTAATATCTACTATCTCATTGAGAAATTTTGAGAGATATGCTACAAGTCTCCATTTCCCATCTTTACACTTCATAGATAAAACTTCTTCTGTTGCATAATCTGATGCATCAATTTCTATTCTCATTTGTCTGGTGCTACTAACACTGGTTTTTCATAAATATCTCCTTCAACTTTTTAAATGTCTTCTCATGTCTATATGTCCAGTCCCACTTCTGATTCTTCTTCACCAGGTCATGTGATGGTCTAGCTATAGATGCAAAATATTTTATGAACTACTGATAGTAATTGGCAAGTCCTAAAAACTTCTGTATGTCCTTGACTCTTTTAAGAGTTAGCCAATCCAACACTCCCTTCACCTTCTCTTCCTCTATCTTAATCCCTTCTGGTCCAATAACTACTCCTAAGAACTCTACCTCTCCAACCTTTCACTTGCATTTTTCTAGTTTTACATACAAATCATTCTCTGCTAACCTCTTCACTACTTCTTCTATTATCTTATCATGTTCTTCCTCTTCTTCTGTCCTTACTATAATGTTATCTATAAAACTTACCACCTCTCTAGTGTTGATCAAATCCCAAAGGATCTCATTTATTATTATTTGAAATGTCACTGGAGAACTTGTAAGTTCAAAGAACATTACAGTTAGTCCAAATAACCCTTCTGGAGTCATGAATGTTGTCTTTTACTCATTCCCCTCCTTTATCCATACATTATTATAGCCATATCTCAAGTCCAACTTTGTAAATACTTTCTTAGTACCAATGTTCTCTACAATATCTAAAATTAAAGGTAAAGGATAGTTATTCTTAATAGTCCATTCATTTAAATATCTGTAGTTTTGAACCATTCTCTTTTTACTGTTTTTTTCTTACAAAGAATACAGATGCTATTTGAGATGACTTCAAGGGTCTAATATACCCTTTTCTCAATTGTTCTTCAATGGACTTGTATATTTATCTCCTTGACAACAGATATACCTTCCTCTTCTTCAGCACAAACACTTTCTTCATCTCTATCACATGATCTTACAACTTTTTCATTGGCATCATTTTACTCACTTTCTTTCAAAAGACATGAATCCATTTGTAGAACCTCTGAGAAACCAATTTCTTACCCTCTTTTTTGAACTTTGCTACTTCTTCTTCTTCATCCAAAATTTTCCACTCCTCTGCCACCTTATTTACTTCTATTGTCTTCTTCTTTTTTGATTTTTTCTTCTTTTTCCTTTCCTTTTCTTTATTTTGCTCCTTCTCTTTCCATTTATTCCCTTTTTCTTTATTCTTTTCTTTCTCTTTTTGTTTTTGTTACTCCAGTTTTCCCTACTTATGTCTTCACTGTTTTTCACACTCCTCTGGACACCTTGTTATCTTTACTTCTCCTGTTCTCCAATCAATCTTAGGATTGTGATAAGCAAGTTATAGTATTCCTAAAATTACACTCCATTTTTAACCACCAATCACATTGATCTCTATTCTCTCTCTATGTCCTTGGTAATAAATATTAACTTCTACTGTATACACAATAGGTCCCTCCTTGTTGAAGAAACCATTCACATTTCTCACATTTATTGGTCTTTCTATTTTTTTCAACTTGAACCCCTGCTTTCTTGCAAACTCTGAACTTATAACCAATCATATTACTCCACTATTCAATAATGCCTCTACTGTTACTTCTTCTTGTGTATCAATTCTCTCCAATCCAATCTTCATCATTACTTATCTTAGCATGTTTCTATTATTCAGATTACAGCAAGATTTATTATCCATTACTCTACTGAGCATTGCAAACCTATTATTACTAGAGTCTAGTTGAGGACCATCAGACTCTCTTTTCTATTTAAATTAGCTACATTGTTCACATTATCTCCATATTTAAGTCTCCTTTTGTTATGGTACACTTGGGCACTAACATTTTTCTTTTTCTTTTATCTATTTTTCTTGATTTTATATTTCTTTTCTTTTGATTTTTCTTTTTCTTTTCTTTTATTAACAATGAAGAGGCATGTGAATGTAGTCACATGACATATCACATGATATGAGGTCATA
>JAJOHK020000744.1:0-20377 GCA_022457215.2 Leucocoprinus gongylophorus
CTGATGTTATCTTTCAGATTTTTCTACTATGTTCTAGGCCTATAACATCACATCATGTGACATGTCATGTGACTGTGGTGTCATGTGCCTTCTTTATTGTCTAAAATAAAAACAAAATCAATATAAAATCAGAAAAATCAAAGAAAATAAAATAAAAATTGTTAGTATCCAAAGTGTTCCATAACACAGACAAAGCTTTTACAGCTACTGATAGCCTGATATCTCAGTCATTTGTTGTTGCTTTTGTACATCCTACAAATGTGTGGATAGCCCTCATTTGGGTCTTTCCAGTACAACTTAGTTTGTGAAAATCAGTCCACTGGTTGTAGAGATACAAGTTGAATAAAGTTTGTGACATCCTTCTTCAAATTCCTTTTTCAGATCTGTCAAAAATTCTTCTACTGTACATATAATACCCACTGAATCTGCTCCTTTACTGCTATCTTTCTCATTCTCATTCTTATAAAGAGTTTACAAGCCATCAAAAATCCTAAAACCTTTCCTGCTATTCCATCAAATGTTTGTGGCTTAGCTACTTCTATGTTGAACCCAATACTAGGTTATAGAACTGCTCTTTCTACTCCTGCTGCTGCCAATAGTGCTTGTATTTGTATCTACATTGCTACAAGCTGTTCTTGTTACTGTTGAATAATTTGTTCATAATTCTTATAGTGTATGATGGTGAGAGTGATGGTGGTGATAGGGTAGGCAGTGATGATATATATAATGGAAAAGCAGAACTAGTGCTGGTTTCTCTCTCTGATTTGTACTTATTGTTCAACTCAATCTCAGTAGATGCTAGTAGGTCTTCTTCTTGTCTTACCTGACACTGTTTTACTAACTACTTTGACTACTGACTACTGTTTAAAGAAACTGTAGATAATTTTGGTCTAAGAAGGCCATTCTACTCTAGACAAGATCTTAAGGACACTTATTGTTATTTTGTATGTACTAGTTACAAGAAGACCAACAACACAGAGCTGATACTTGAAAGAAGTAAAGAATACATCTATACAAAATTATTATGCTTATTAAGCTTGAATACAAAATAAACAGTCAAGCTTCCCCTACCTAACTAGTATCCCTTATGCTTGGAGTCTGGTAATTCTTCTTGACTAAAGAACCAAGTTGTCTCTCAGTTAAGGATGATAAAAGAGTAAAGAGTAGAAAAGACTTAGTGTTAAATGGTTTCAAAAAAGGATATTGAGTTTTAATATTATAACTCAAAGACCTTAGAGTAGATTAATAAGAAGAACCTTGTATTAGGATAATATAAGAGAACTGAATAGAGTTCTAAGTACAAACTAGTCTACCTTATATACTACAGACTGTGGTCTGTGTGCATATAACAATTACTCTATTCTAAAGTACATATGCTTTTTATAAGACTAATATGTGATTACTATATTGTATAACATTATTTGCTCTAGAATTTTCTTCAATCTTCTCTGTATTATATAATTGTATGACAGTTGTGAGAGTGATCTGTGACATCATGCTAACCCTAACTTTAAGTCTCAAAGCAAGAAATAAATAAAAAAATAAAAATAAAAAAGGAATAAAAATAAAAATAAATCAAGTTTAATTTTCATGATTTTGATATTAACAATCAAACATCCAACCTTATTGAACACTCTTAGACTATATGGTTTATATTTCTACAGTAATAACATTCTTTAATAAGAGTAAAGTTTTTAGGAGTTTTTAGACTGTGTCTATATTTATGAGAACACTGGGATGGAGTACTAATAGTGGTTGGTATGGAGGTGGTAATATGATGGATAGCTGTTGTTTAAGAATAGAAATGACCAAAAAACCCTATAGTATATAAATATTGTTATAGACTTTATTTAACTTGTATCTCTACAACTAGTAGACTAATTCTTACAAACAAAAGTACACTGGAAAGTATTAGAATCAAAGATAATAGACTTCAATTGTTTTTAATTTCATTTTCATTTTCATTTTATTTTGATTTATTTTCTATTTTAGAATATAGGATTAGAGTTTAAGGTGATGTGGTATTATATATTGGTTATAAAGTTATGATCATGGTCACATAATTACATGGAACATGGAATATCATAGAAAGACCTGGAAAAGAATGATGTCATTATAGTATGTGTAATACATATTGACCTTAAAGCAGACACATGGCTATTTAGGATAGACTAATTGTAGTATAGTATAGACCATTAGTTTAGAGTATAGTATATAAGGTAGATAATCCTGTACAAAGTTCTCTATTAAGTTTTCTTGCATTAATCCTAATACAAGGTTTTTGAATTATAACAGAAAGCTCCAAATAAGGGCTATTTATATATATATAAGATGTACAAAAGTAATAACAGATTATTAAAATATTAGACTATCAGTGTTTCATTAGCTATTATCTCAGGAACAACTGAATGGATTCTCATGATCAAACTTATATTAGAAAATACTTATTAAATAGTTTCTAATAATATATTATACATTATATGAAGATAGAGATATAAGCATATTAATGTAATGACATAATTAGTTATCTTCTAAAATTAGCCTGACATCTACTATAACAGATGATAGTCTTACTAGGTATGAGTTTTGATTATATGATAGAAATAGCTTGCATATAGACTATTACTATTTTGTATAAATACTTCTATATCTGAAAATTAGATCTTAGACTTAACAACATCAGTTTCCATCAATTATTATCAATTATCTATCATTATTATTGACATCTGTATTGATCTTTATCATTATTATCATCATTATTAAACTTCTGAATTACTCCTAAACCTTTGAAAGTATATCTAAGGTTCAGATATCACAAATAAGTGAGTAGTTCATTTTGTAATAGAGATTGAAGATAGATACTAAAGTACTATGCTAAGGCAACTATAAAGCTTGATTGGCTTATCAGGCCTTTTATTTGTCTTGCAGTATCAAACCAGGCTGGAGAGTCTATATTTTCTAGTTTTCTCACTAGCAGAATTGTAATCTGATTCTAGATTATAATTTTAAGACTGCCATAGAATTTAACAACTATAATATGAGGTTGGTATAGCCAGCTTTAGATATCAAAGTTTGAAACTCATTTCTATAATCTTCTACTGTATATAATATGCTATTCCTTCTAGTTTGTTAATGGTCTCCACTATAGTGTTGACTGGAAAAAAGTACTTCCAGAAAAGCTGTTCAAACTCAGGCTAAGTAATAATGGAAAAAATACCAGTGGTTGACTTCTCACAGAAGATTCCCTCTAATCATTTAGAGATACAGCTGCTTCTAAAGAAGAGCAGGGCCCAAAGGATCTTGTCTTGATCATAAGTAAACTACTTAGTAAATAAGTAGATATATAGGGAGCAGAAGCTCAGAAAAGCTCTCCTAGTCTACTGATTACTTTTTAAGTCTAGTAGAGATAGTTTATGGGATTATAAGCAATGTGGAGTATTTTTAGGTGTAAGAGTGTTTATTAGAGATAGAGGTTTTGTAATAGGAAGAGAAAGATTACTTGCAGTTATAGAGATGAAGTTTGATATAGAGACTTGCAAGTTCTTAAGCTAGGTTATAAGACTAGCAAGAATATTATTAGTAGATATTTCCAAGGTATACTGATGCTTAGCTACTTTCCTTAAATAGTGTTGAAGTATTCTTAAGGTCTCATCAGTGAGAATGAAGTTCATAAGATAATCACTTTATATAGGCATTATATAAGAAGTGAGAAAAAGAAAGAGATATTAAGATATGAAGTGAGCAATCTAAGCATATCAAACTTTCAATACATTGAAATCTCTGAAGACAATTCTATTCTGCTATTAGAGTAACTAGTAAGGTCCATAAAGTATTATGAACTTGAGTAACTTCCAGGAAGTTCTAAGTATATCAACATAATAAATAAGTACAAGTAGTATATACCTCTAGAAAGTTCTAAAAAACAGAACAAAAATTTCTGACTAGATACTAATAGTGTTCATCTTAATCTAGTAGAATAGTGCTGATATAAGAGAAAAATGATAGCAACTAGGTATTTAAGGACTTTAATGGAAATATCTAAAACATTACCAGAAGAGGAAAGAAGGAAATTTACAACAGATACATAGAAGGAGCTTAAAGACAGAGATTGATAATATGTTTGTAGGGTTTGGTGGAGTTTGGTGGTATCACTTGAGAAAGACTATGGAGACTGGTAGAGTAGAGAAGTAGCTAGTAAGGGGCAAAAATATTATAAGGTTTAACAGGAGCAAAGGCAAGTTCTCTTATAGCAAAGATATCACTTTTTATAACAAATTATAGAAGAGAACTAAGAATGAGAGCAGATATTAAAAGAAAAGAAAAAGTTAAGAAGGCAACAGAGTTTGTAGAAAAAATAAAGAAAGTTTAGAAAGAAGCTAGAGCAGCATTGAAAAAAGCATAAGAAGAAATAAAGAAGCAAGCAGATAAGAAGAGGAAAGAAGCAAAAGTATAGATGAAGGGAAACAAAGTACAAAAGATTTAGTGTTCAAGAAAAAACCAGTAAGAAAACTAGTAGACTAATATATTGGCCCATATATTATTGAAAAAGTAGTATCCACTTATAAAAAACTAGTAGAGAGACAGAAAGTAGAGAAAGAGAAACTAATAGAAGTAAAAGAAGTTGAAGAATAGAAAGTTGAAAAAATATTAAATAAATGAAAAATATAAGGATTAATTAAGTACTTAGTATGATAGAAGAAGTTTATAGCAGAATATAATATATAAGAGAGAGAGGAGAACTTAGAAAATGTAAAGAAAGAAGTGACAGAGTTTGAAAAAAGGCTAAGTACAGAAGTTAGAAGATAAGAAAAATTGGATATGACAAAAGAGTGAGATTTCAGGAGAGGAAAGTTACTAGAGAAGTATATAACAAAAATATTATATAAATAAAACAATAAAAAGTTTAAGAAGAAATATTTAAAGAAGTTGGAGAAGAACTGATAAAAATAGAAGTTAGTTTCCTTGGAGAAAAAACCTTGAAAAGAAAGTAATATTATTATAATTGAAGATAGTAGACTTTATTTATATTTTTTAATTTATATTTATTTTCTTATTTTAAGATCTAGAGTTAGAGTTTAGCATAATGTTCTATATCTATAATAAGATGTCACACATTAGTCACATAATTATGTAACATATAGAAGAATATAAAAGGTTCTAAAAATAATATTATATAACATGTTAATAGTATATTAACTTTATATAATATATATAGCCTTTAGGATAAGTTAGTAGTGGTCTTACATAGACTATTAGCTAGTATATATAAGATAAACACTTTATACTAGGAACTTTATTAAGTTCTCTTATATTAATCTAATATAAGATTTCTCTTTTACTCTATTACTTAAGCTTAAGTTATAATAGTAAATATATTACAATATTTTATTGGATAATGAAGGGGCATGTGACCACAGTCATATGATGTGATGTCATAACTCTAGAATATAATAGAAGAAACTAAAACAATAATATCAAGAGCATAGTTATAGTATATTTATTTTGTAATAAGTGTATAATAAACTCATAGACAATATATGTGGTTTAGGATAGAACTTGTTCTAGTAGTATATATAGAGTAGGAATATACCAGGAAGTCCTTGTTAAGCTCTCTTGTGATTTCTACAAGATACTTAGCTTATAAGTTTACTTAAGTAGTCTATTAGTTGTCTTAACTAGTAGTTACCATAACACAAGATTGAGATGAATTTGTAGAAAAAATCAAGACAGTATTTAGTGATAAGAGTAAGATAGCAAATGGTGAAGAGAAGATTGAAACATTTAGATAAGGAAAGAAGTATATTGCCAAATTTATAATAGAATTTGAAATATTAGCTATGAAAGCTAAAACCAATGATATCTATGCAATTTTCTTGCTAAAGAAGAATGTTAGAGATAATATTATCAAGACAATATTAGAATGTCTATCCATAATAGTACTAATATTACTCAAGAAGTGAAAGACAGAAATTACACTAGTTAGACAAAGATGTAAATCAATAAAAGAAATATAAGATTATAAAACAGAATCAAGAATCACTTATAAAAGAGAATTGTCTACAATCACTTCTTTCTTTCTTATCACTATCTCATATGGTAGTGTTCAAAGAAATTCCAGCAAATAAATTGTTTTCTTTTGACTTAAACTCTTATAATATTCTACAAGAGCTTTTTATAAATATTCCAATGGATATAGAAGTTGACACTCCAAGAGGTCAGTCATTGTTTTCAAATACTAATTGTCAAAATCAAAGAAGGTGGTCTTAATTTAATTTATTTTTCTTTTCATTTTCTATTTTCATTTTGATTTATTTCTCTATTTTCTATTTTTAGAACAACTAGGGTTAGGGTTGATCAGTCACGCCATCACATCAGTCACCTGATGGCAAAGTTACAAGACAGATCACGAAACTTGGGAGAATTTAGTAGAAGATTCGAGAACAGATGATGTCATACAACATGGACACCACATGTTGGCCTCATGAACTATACATGGTTGTTTAGGGTAGGGTGCACAGTACTTAGCATGGACCATCTGTAGGATTATATAAGGTAGACTAGTTTGTAGAAGAGTTCTCTATCGAGTTCTCTTGTGTTACTCAATACAAGAATTGTTCTTTTATCCCACTCTAAGGATTTAAGTTTATAACACTAATAGTTTTAAAGAAACCTTGGTACTTTCTAATGTATTATCTAATAATCTAACTTGGATAGAACAAGTCAAGCAAGGAGAAATTGAAGAACCTGCTCTCTCTTATATGATTTTGAAAGAAAGAAAAATAAACTCTGTTAACTAGGCTAATACAACTAAGCCCATGTTGGATTCTTATGAGATAGTAATTAATAATATGTATCCTCCTCAAGGTCTTGAAACTTCAGCTATTCTATATTCAATCAATTAACCTGCAGATCTACAATTGTAAGATGGTAACTTCCATCCAGTTTCTATTATTGGTGTTAACAAATACTTGGAAGGTGATACTAAGAACATTGTTTGTTTACTTTACAGAATAGTAGCTTTTATTAGACAATGAAAACTGGAAGATAAAAAGGCTAAGAATAGATCTTAAATTTCAGAATTTGAGTTTGCTACTTGAAACTTTCTCTTGTCTATTTATGAATTAGAATGAGATAAATTGAAGGCTAATTGTTGTGGTAACTACTAGTCTCAAAGACCAATAGTATCACTAAAAGAAACTCAATAGTAAAGTATTTTGTGAGGATCATAAGAGAACTTAACAAGGAGTTCCCAATGAATTGCTATTCTATTTATACAATGCATAAATGGTCCATGCTAACAATAAATAGTCCTATCCTACATGTTATCCATAAGTCTATCATACTATTATTACAAGGCAAATATGCTTCTTGATGTTATTGTTCTAGTTTCTTCTACTATGTTCCAAACATGACATCATATTATGTGACACATCATGTGACCATGATCACATGCCTCTTTATTATCCAAAATAAAAATAAAAGAAAAAGAAAATCAAATCAAGGAAAATAGATAAAAGAAAATAAATATTAAATCAAGAAAAATGAATAAAATAAAATGAAAAGTTACAAACTTCATTTAGCTTGTATCTCTACAACCAGTGAACTGATTTTCACAAACTAAATTATACTAGAAAGCCCCAAATGAGAGCTATTTGCATATATATATAGGATATACAAAAGTGACAACAAACAACCAAGATATTAGGTCATCAGTAACTGTAAAATCTTTATTTGCTAATATCTCATAAACAGCTGGACAGATTTGTATAATCAAACTTGTGTTGGAAAGTGCTTATCAAACCATTCCCAAATGGTATATTATATATTATATAGAAATCAGTATTCATAAAGATACAAGCATATCAATGTAGTGACATAATTAGTTACTTTCTAAAATTAGCCTAACAGATGACAGATGAAAACAGTTTGCACACAGACCATTCCTCTTTTATATATATACTTCTGTGTCTGAGGATTAGACCTCAGACTTAACAATATCAATTTACATCAATTTATATCAATCTTTATTCTTTATTATCTGTTTTGATCCTGATCATCATTGTCATTATTATTGAACTTCTGAATCACTCCTAAGTCTCTGAAAGTGTATCCAAGGTTCAGATATTACAAATAAGTGTTACTTGAATTTAAACCTCAATGGATAATCTTATACTTAAGCATTAATAGAAAATATCAAGGACATCATCAAGATTAAGGAAAACTTTCCTAATCTATCAGCTCAAAAAGTGGAAGAAATTCACAAGGTTCTGAATAATTCAAAGAAAAAAAACTAAAACTCAATATAATAATCAAGAGACCTTCTAGAAAACAGATTATTATACCAATGAGCTCACACAACGCTAACAAGATTATAGCTAAGTCAAACACACACATTGCAAATATTAACAGACCATTAAAAATATTAAATCTGATGTTTTAGCCAATTTTATATATTGTAAATAACAAAGGAATAGTAATTATGACCAATAAAGTAGCAGTTACATTAGACTTCAAGATTATTGAGAAATACATCAAGAATGTGGATGATATTAACATGAACAAAGTTATAAGCTCTAGACTTCCACAATCTAAATTGTATCTCAAGATTTTAAATATTCCTTATCATATCAAAGATAATAACCTCTCTATTATACTAGATATCATTGAGAGGATTTGATTCTCTCAGACTACTCATATTTTCAACAATGCTATTTTGGCATCTTGTTCTAGGATTATCAAAGCTTCTTCCAAGTTAGACATGGTGGTAATATGGGTTAATATTTAGGATTCTCAAAATAGCTTAAAAGTTCAAAGTCTAATCAATAGGTCTTTCAATATAGATTGAAGCATGGCTACTATTCAAGAAACAAGCATGAATCCAGAAGTCCCATAGTACAAGAACTGTTGGAAGTAGAAACATACAATGTTTATATATTATATTTATAGAACAAAGTGCTAGAAGTATAATGGGCTGTATAAGCTGGAACATTATAGAGATATGGTATAGTGCTATAAGGCTAATTTAAAAATAAACACTCCTAGGTTAGAAACAAATAAAAGTAAACTATATACTCACTCCTCTAAGTGTATCAACTACAAGAAAGAATATCAGATAGACAGCAACTTGTGTTTATTTTGGAAGTATAGATTTAATAGGAAATAGTATAGTAAGAAATTGCAAAAGCTTCAAGAAATCAGAGTCAATTCAATTCACTTAGCCATGAACAGAAGTAAAAAATGATTTTAAAATCTCTCAACTGTTTTACACAGAATGTTCATAAGAATAGACTATTGACTGAAAATATTCTAGAAAATAACAAAAAATTCAATATCTCATTTATTCAAGAACTACCTTGGTCCATTATTTGACAAATTCCAAGTTTCTCAACTGAAGAAGAAGATCTTATCAGTACTCTTCACCACTTGTCTTAGATCACATTTGTAAGATCTTCTATTAATAACAATGATCATCTGAGAGTTATTATGTATATCAATACCAAATTAATGGGCCTACAATTTCATTATCAATGTCTATTCAGATGAGCAACAGAATGTCTTAAAGTATCTAAAGAATACTGAGGTAAATTTTAACAATATTCTAACTATGACAGAAGATTTTAATATTAGAAATAATGATTGGAATCTGTCATATCCCTATCATTCATTACATACTAACACAGTTTATGAAGTGGCTGATAGCTTTGGTCTAGAGATGTCAACTCCAATTAATCTAGTATCTATTCAATATGTAAATAATGCTTAAGACTCAAATTTGGTACTGGATTTAATGTTTCTCCATATATGATCAGAGAAATTAGACAAGCATGAAATTTTACTAGATCCTTAAAGTCTATCAAATCATGCTCTGTTATTGGTTTCTATAATTATAGAGAAAGAGTTTATTTAAGAAAAGAGATAATCTATTATTAAGAATAGTAACAAAGAAAAAGAGTTCATCAATGAGCTTAGGAATAGGTTAGAAGCTATAAAGATAACTAATATCACTAGCTACAAAATGATAGAAAGTATAACTTAAGAATTTGCCACTATCATTGAAGACTTTTGGAACAGGTTTTCAAAAATGGTCAATATCACTAAATGGTCTAAAGTGTGGTGGAATAAGGAATGCAACAGAGATTTAGCTATATATCAAATGTCTCAGCAAAGAAGTGACTGGGTCAAGTATAGAAAAATAGTGAAATCAACTATAAGGAATTTTTTTAATAGCAAAATTCAAGAAATTGTGTTATCTAACAAAAGACTATAAGATCTTATGAATTAGATCAGTAAGTACAAACTACCAGCTACAGAAGCTATCAAGTTCAATAGTAGACCATGCAACAAATTAGATGATCTGTAGAATACATTACATCAGTTATATAATTCAGCTCAAAATCATTCTATCAAATTACAAATTCTCAAGAAAATATCTTTATGTCAATGTATTGAATGGCTTTCATTCTCTAGCACAGAATTCACAAATGCTATTAATACATGTAATAATTTGTTGACACTTGGTTCAGATCATATCTCTTAAAGTTATCTCAAAGATATTGTAAAAGATAACAAATGTTATTCTAATATTGTTAACATAGCAAATGTTTGTATTCACCTCAGTTATTGGCCAACTCATTTCAATAAATCATCCTCTATCATTATTCTGAAACCAAACAAACCATCATATAATTCTCCAAAATCTTTTTATCCTATTATACTTCTCAACATATTTGGCAAACTCATTGAAAAAGAAATAAGCAAAAGATTACAAGATTACACTATTGTATTGAATTTCATACATTCATGCTAATTAGGAGATATCAAGTAATATTTGTCAATGAATACAGGTGTTTTTATAACTCATCTCATATAAATGGAATAGATAAAAGGACTTCATATGAGTACTCTTGTATTTGATATAGCATAATTTTTCCCTTTGTTTAATCATTGACTTCTTCCTATGATTTTTGATAAAGCAGAATTTGATTCAAGAATATCTTGATTTTTTCTCTGATTATTTAATTAACAGACATACTTAATATATTTGAAATAGCTTTATTTCTTCTTTTCTTAAAGCTGATATTGGGATTGGTCAAGGATCTACTCTCTTACCAATCCTATCAGCTCTTTATATTGCTCTTATTTTTTATATACTGAAAAAAAGAACTAAAAATCTTTCTATTTCCATTCAAATCTCTTTTCTATTATTTGTTGACAATGGTCTGCTTATTGTTCAGGAAAAAAGCTTTGAAAAATCAAATGCCAATTTTTTCTATAGTTATAGTATTATCTCTTCTCTTTTCAAATAATATAGTCTTAATATGACAAGTTGGAAAATTTTCATTTCTCTAGAGCATCTAAAAACTTTAATTCTCCTTCTTTAGATTTAAGACCTTTAAGAGATGCTATACTCAAGCAAAAGAATACTTGGCATTATCTGGGATTCTTTTTCAATAGAAAACTGTAGTTTTGGTACTATATTTATTATTATGCCAACAAGGCTTTATTCACCATGAAAATGTTAGGAAATTTAACTATAAAATTGTTACCTATGCACAAACAGCTTTTATATAGAACATATGTACTTTCTATTGCTCTATATAGTTTTCAGCTCTGATATTTTAAAGAAGCACCATTGTATCAACCTCTCAAGAAGCTAAGAAAAATGCAAAGAAGAGTGGTCTTATGGATTATAGAAGTATTTCACATACTACCATCATAGAGAGTCAAAGTTATAGTTAGACTCATATCTATTCATTTTCACTTGTAGCAAGATTAGTGGATAACATCATCTATAAATAATATTGTTACCCAAACAATATGTGATCAATTTTTTGCTAGATAAACACCATTTTAAGAAAGCAGAGCTACATTATATAGCTACAACTCATCTTATAACCAAACAGTGTTCAAATATCAAGAGTCCTATAATAGATATTAATAGACATTTTTTCTAATCATTTTTCTTTTATTCTAGTAAATCAAAAAGATCTTGAAGCTCTAGTCACTCATCAGAACAAACTTAATAATATCTATAAAAATTTTCTTACTAAGCATGATACTATATGCAAGTGTCATAAACAATGCTGCCATCTCAATTTTGTATATTTAGAGAGGTCAAGAAATAATTACAAAGAATATTTATCATGCAATAAATGTAACTTTATTAGAAGCTAAAATTTTTACTATCAAGTATGGTATCAATTATGCCTCTCAGCTATAAGATATATTGTGTATCATCATTGTTACAAATACTATTTCTGCTGTTAGAAAAGTATTTGATTTGAATATTCATTCTCAACAACTACATTCTATTGCTATTTCAAAGGACCTTAGAGCATTTTTTAGAAAGAACTTATATAATTCAATTGAATTTTGGAATTTTCCAAGTAACATCAAATGATTTCCTCATATAATGGTTGACAAGAAGTTAAAACAACTTCAAATTGAGCCTATTCTCTCTTGCAAATCTTCATGGGAGTTTAGTCAAAAAGAAGAATGTAATGATATTGTTTGTAAATGGCAGATGATGTTCCAAGTATTGGAATACAAGAGAAGAAATTTTCTTAACTTGAACAATGACAACAGTCAACCAATTTACCTAATATATTCTAAGGGTGGTGTTTGGCTAAAGAAATTTCTTTCAAATTTGATATGTACATATATCACAAGATTAATCAAAAATCATGCTCCAATTGGCAAATCTATCATTGGTAGTACTATATCTAGATTATTATTTATAGTTGTACATAATGATTGGTCAATGCTTGGGCTAAGCACATGGACTATTATACTGTAATAGTAGTATATAGTAGGATACTCTATCCAATTATCACTGAAGTTTCTGGGCACTTACAACTTCATAAGTAAGATTTATTCCTCTTATGGTAGCTAAGAGAATATTATAGAGATGAACTCCAGATAATTTGATGATCCAGAGTCTAGAAAATAAGTTACTAGCAATGAAACATAGATATATGATCTATGGTGGAGCTTATTTATAAAGCAAAGTTTTATCTAAGACTAGTGTGAAGAAGACAAACATCTTGAAGCAGGTCTATAACAACTCTGCCATTCTCTAATTCAGTCCAGTTGTCCTTGTGCAATCTGAATTTAACATTATGTTAGAAAGAAACTAAATATCTGGAGATGCTAGGAAAGAATGAAATGATAGCTTTTCAAATATGTGGTGCACAAATACAGTATTATGCCATAAATAGTCAATCTCTACTATGTTCTAACACTTTTCCTGTTTGTATCTGCTGTAATAAGTTGTACCTTTTTATACAGCATATTGTATTATGACTTTATAATGATTTTAATCACTACTTTGCGAGACACAAAATGATGATCTCGTAACTAGGCCAGACAATTCCGAACAACAGGGGACATTATAAGAATGGTGTTGCATGAGAAGGGGACAGAACAGCTGGCATTTATCGCCCTATACCCATCTTCAGGCAAGCACTGACGACATCAACCTTGTCCCATTTCAAATTGAATTCAGGGACAACACCTTCTGCAGTAACGTTCTTTCGGCATTGAATATGAGCGAGCGTGTTTCTAAAATGCCTTTGAATCATTGAAGGTGTGCAAACACCTTCAATGAGACTGAAAGGGGCACATTGAGATGGATGGATGTCAGAAGAGGAAATTTTGTCAATGCTTGATGTAATGAGCTCTACCAGGCTATTAACGAATTTGGGCACGACCTAATGGATAATGAGCATTACTTCGTGTTTATTATTTGATGACAGACTAACAGTAGATGCACCGTGATCAAGGTAGTAGAGATATTGATCAAGGGTATCGCAATACAGTTGAACGGTCACAATTTCTTCAATGGCCGAATTCGCTATCCGAAGGGATTTCTGGAGGCACTCCAGGACGCGCTTACTGTCCTGGTGGGGGTACTAGACACAATTTATCAAAATATTATAACAGAAGAATTAGAATACCAACCGATTTGGCACCCTCCTCACCCTCCTTAGATGGCAGCTTGACGAATCTCTCCTTCTCCTTTTTGATATCAGTCTCTGTGAATGATGTTTCCTGCCACCACAAATGACTAGCCAACCCGACTGCGACAGCTTGATGACCCTTCTTCAGAAGTTTTGCACCATGGAGAGCCGCCTTAGTGATGAGGGTGTCGTAGTTCTCGATGCCAAAAACCTTAGCGCCGGACAAGGTACCAACGATGAGTGTGACAGCTTGTAGCTGAGCGCGAGATTCTGAAATACTGTCCTCGTAGATAGTGAAGGCTTGTACATAGAAGTCATATGTCAAGTCCTCAAAACCACACTCGTCCGAGATCTGGGCTGCCAGGAGGAATAGACGGAGAGCAATTTCCGGTGCTTCCACCTGCGCCGCTAGTATCGATATCAGCTGTCGGATGAACTTCAGAATCATCGTGACTTTGATTTGGCGGTCGCTCTCCTACAAAATAGGATCAAAACAATGCGAGTGCAGTAAATCCTAAACGTGCCTCAGTATCCGTGTTCTTGTGGCATCGACAGAGTTTAATCGCTGAAGTGATCAGGGCCGGGAACGTGAACCGCATACGATCGCCTCCAGTTTCGAAGTGCCGTCGGGCTATTTGAAGAAGCTTTCTAGATTATCAGCACGTGAAGCAAGGACATGGACGAAAGTCAGCAGACCTCATATTGGACGTCAAGAGAATCAGCTCTAAAAAGGTGTACCATCCGTGCTATCCAACCCTGTTCCTCTGCTACTTCCTCGCGCCCAACGAAATAAGGTCCTTGTTTCCGTATCTCTCGAGGATGAAGCTGTTGACCATTGGGTGTAATTTGATCGGGGGAGAGATCGGATTGGTCTTTTATTAAAACATGTAGCAGCTCCAATGTACCGTCTGCATCCTCGGGTGTCTCAATTATTGTTTCATTCTTAAGAACCGATGAGATGATTGAATGCGCTATTGAACGACGAGTTGAGAACAATTGTTGTGTCAAAAGCGGCACATAATTGGGAATGGCGAGTACAGTCAAGACAGACTGATAAGAGTTGATTGGAGCAACTAGCAATGCTGACAGGTTTGTAGCTGTCTGCTGAGTATGAAGGTCTGGGCTAGAACCAGGTTGAGTAGTCACAGGAAAATAAAACAGGTCGGCTCACTCTTCCGAGTATTCTCTGATCTTGTCGGCCGCAAAACCCAAGATCTGATCCACATACTCTAACCGGTCCGGATAGCAACTGACGGACAAATTGGTTAAAGAAACGAGTAGAGCAGTGACATCTTGAATTGATAGATCTGGTCGAGCCTTATGCCGATTAGAGAAGCCAAAAAGTGTGGGTCCAAGTAGAAAACACACCTTCATGAGCTGGACCACCTGTGTCCAGAACACTTCGAACAACTGCACATTCTCTGGTATACCTCTCAATCTGTGAGTGGGTCCTTCTTTCTCTTTTCCCTTATACTCTGAAAAAGTTGACTCAGACTCAGAGAGTTTCTCTGGTTCAGTATGTTCAACAATTGTTGCAGCAATTGGAGACGTATGGGCAGCCCAAGTATTGCTCAGCTCTGACCAGGGGGTGCCCGGGGATACTTGAGAATCCTCGTTCTGTCCCACCTTCGCTTTCTGGGACTTGACCTTTTCTGCGAGGCGCTTGGCGGCAGCTCCCTCCTGTTTCATAATTACTTCGGGATCTTCGCTCTCTGCTTCTCTCGCAGCATAAGCTGCGAGTCGATCAATCAGAGAAATAACAATTTGCTTAATGTTAACCTTATGATGGAGTTGTGCGGTTGCTGAAAGGAAAGGTCTAAGGGTATGAAGATGGAACTCCGGAGTGAAAACCTGAGGTTGCATGAACCAGTTGTCCAATGAAGTTGGTGGAATAACATACTTGAATGACAACTTCCATGAGATACTCCTGCGCAATTGCATCTTTGCAGCTGACTACCTGCTCGAGGATGCTTGGAAGGATTATTCTCTGGTACAAATCGAGGTCGACGCCATCAAGTTGACTGAGTCGCACCAGATTTGTCCCAACAAGGGTACGAAGCTCACGTCGTTCCATCTCGCGTTTTTCTTGATCTCGGGAGTGACCTTGGTGTTGCAAGCGTACCCAAAGCTTGTTCATCTCAATGAAATTGGTCAGGACAAAAGATATAGAATCCTGGAGGCCACCAGCAGGGCTACAGAATAACGATGTTCATGTGAGTGTTACCATTCGACATACGATAAGCAGACCTAGTTGCTGGTGCAATTGGTAAATTGCCTCTTGTTTGTCCACTCAAGTAATGACGCAAGAAGAGACCTCGAATTGGATGAAGGACACCTCGCGACATCTCCATCATATCTTTCATAATTTCCTTCACAGGCGCCTCGGGTATTGACATATAGACAGAGCCGACGGTGATCATCAGGTAAAGACGGGGGATGATGTTTCCAGCATATTGTACAAGTTCATAAAGGTCTGCGAGGTAATGTCGACCTTGGGTATGTGTGTCATAGAGATAGTTAGACAGATGTCTAAGTGCATCGAAGACGGCTATGTCTGGATGTACACATATTCATAAGTACTCAGGCCAGCATTCAGAAGTCCTGGACGTACGTACACAATTCATAGTACTGCTTTGGCGAAAGTGAAGAGATCCTGAGTTCTGCAAGCATCAGGCTAGCACTTTTGAGGGCGTCCATCAGCTGATCCAGTTCCTGTTGAACAAGTTTGAGCTACGGTTAAGTGTATTTAAAAGTAATGTGTCCATACTAGATTTCGCTTCATCTGTTGAATCTGTATCTTCACTGTACTGAGAGCTTCATTGAGTAATTTACCCTCCTCCAGTGCTGGTGATGCCATAATGGGAGTAGGATTTGTTTGACATGATTTGTCATCTCTTTATCAAGATATCAGCTAACTAGATATTTTGGATTCATCATTATTATAACGACCGCGACGCGGTCCGAATTTGAATACCCTGCGTCTCCCAGACCAGCACCCACTGCATTTATCTCGACATTAAGCTCTACTTGATTGTAGAAACCACTGGACAAGATGCCTTAGGCATCACTCAAGTATACTTGTAGAGATCACAGAACTTGACAAGAAGTTGTTACTATGTTTGTCCACTATGTATTCTAATTCTACATGGTCTGTGCACCTAACTGTTGACCCTATTCTCATCTCATGTATGTCTGTAGTCCAGTTATTGTCTAAACCAAGCTAAAGATTATAACATTAATGTTACAATTGATATCTTGAGGATGCAACATGGAGTAGGGCAGAGGGTGATGACAATATGATTGGCTGCACCGTAGTAGTCTCAGTCAGTGCCTCATGTAGTAGGTGCTCCAACCTTGCTTTCTCCTCATGTACAATGACTCATTTGCCTCATGGACTATGTATTGTTTTCTTATTAACTACAAGTATATATTGTTATAAGACGAGAGTGTGAACAGACTTTAGGGTTAGGGTTAGGACAGAGTAAAGATATTGTAGTAGTATTTTATCAGTCTACAATGGACAAAGGGATAGGAGATAGGCACGTGACCTAGAAGTCATGTAATAGAGTCTAGAGCGGTCTGGAAGGACTTAGGGTCTAGAAGGATTGGGAAGAGTCTAGAGATGGAGTTAGGGTTAGGAGATGACATCAAGGGACAACGGTTCCTCATGGTGTACACATAGTGCACACATGTACAGTGGAGATTAAAGAGTATGATGTCAAGGCACATGTAGGAAGCATGGTGACCTTATGGAAAACATATGTGGATGAGTAATAGGACATGAGGACAGAGCATGGACTTTAGGGTCAGTTATATAATGTTGTAGCACAGACCAGGACTGTTAATGTCAAGATCGTTGACGATGAACTTAGCTTTATTTTCCGTTGGACATTTTTTATTTTATTTTACTTTTTCTTTTTTCATTATTTTCTATATTTAGAACAACTTGGGTTAGGGTTGATCGGTCACGCTGTCACATCAGTCACAACTTGATGGCGAAGTCACCAGACTGATCACGGGACGTAGGAGAATGAAGTAGAAGGAACTAGAACAAAGTGACGTTATACAACATGGACACCACATGTTGGCCTCATGTATTACTCATGGTCATTTAGGGTAGGGTGCACAGTAGTTAGCACGGACCATGGGAATTAGTATATAAGGTAGACTACTCTGTACCTGGAACTCTATCAAGTTCTCTTGTGTTACTCAATACAAGAGTTGTTCTATCGCTTAAACACTTGAGCCTTAGTTCATAACAGTTAAGTATATATAGTGGTAGATATTAGTAGAAGCTCCTTATAGAGTTCTCTTGTATCAACCTGATATAAGGTTTAGTCTCGGAACCAACACTAAGATTTCAAGTCTACAACATATATAGCATAGATACTTCCCTGTATCCTTATGCTCTACCAGCTATTTCATCCCCTTACTTCTTCTCAAGCCTTTTGCCTAAGTGCAACCTGAGCTCTAAGCTAAGGTCATAACAATTAACCTTATATCAATGTCTATAAGAATATGAGATAGTGATCTAAGAGATTATAACAACATGTAGACACAGTAAACATGTGGGGGATTGCAATGGTATAATAGTAAATTCCCTTGTCACATTGGTTATATCTTGTCTTTTCCCTGCTATTAAGGTCATGGGTTCAAATCTTGTATCTCCATTTAGTAGGCCTGCTGTCTATTTTTTCTGAACTTTAACTTCTACCCTGAAAACTCCACATTTAACCTCAGAACCCTTATTCACTTGTTATAATAACTATTGACTACTCTTTGTTAAGCTCTAGCTTACTAGAACTGTGTCTTAGTACTTTGTATTTGCTTATAACAGTATAAGAACTGAGAATAAACAACAACAACAACAACAGTAAACATATGACACTATTATGAAACAACTTAATTCCTGTTATATATAAGAAAATTATATATAGAATATAATCATAATTACATAATAAGAACAATAAAATAAAAACCTAGAGAAATAATAGTAATATAAGTTGCAATGTCAGAGATTGATGGACTTTATTTTATTTTATTTTTATTTTCTCATTTTCCTTTTATTTTATTTTAGTTTTCATTTTTATTATTTTGGACTTAAGTAAAGGAGTATGATATGATATTACATGTGAATGTCATACTTGTCACAGGTGGTCACATATGTCACTGTCACAGATTACACAATCATGTAACACAAAGAAGATCATAAAAGGTTTTGAAATAGATAATATTATACAGCATAATACTAGTATGTTAGTTTTATGAAAAGTATATAGACTTTAGGGTAGGTTAGTTGTAGTGTATGCACAGACCATGGTCTGTAGTATATAAGGTAAATTAGTTTGTAACAAGAACTCTATCAAGTTCTCTGATGTTACTCAATATAAGAGTATATCTTTTATCTTAACTTAAAAACTTAAGTCATAATATGCAATTGTTATAGCTACCACTGGTTAGAATGATCTAGGTGTGTTATCTGGTAGGTGATTACAAAAGAGCTCAACAAGAAATTATATTGTATTAGTAACTACTAATTATAATGACTATTATATTAGAGTTAAAGATAGTAGACTTTATTTTATTTTATTTTCTTATCTTTATTTTATTTTTTAGTTATTTACTTATTCTGAGATCTAAAGTAAGGGCTTAGCATGATATCACATATGACTATTACATAATCACATAACATATAGAAGAATATAAAAGATTCTGAAATAATAATATTATATAGTATAATAACTATATATTAATCTCATGTATAATGTATAGTCTTTAAGATAGATTAGATATAGTTGTGTATAGACCATCAATCTAGTGTATATTTAATTCTGAGTCTTAAGTTATAACATATTAGTGACTAAGATAATCTTTATGTAGAATATATGAAGAAAACAATAAAGTTCCTATTAGAGTTAAAAATAGTAAACTTTATTTTTCTTTCTTATATATATATTATAGTCACAATCATATAATCATATGATATATGAAAGAATATAAAAGATTCTAGAAAGATAATGATATATTGTTATAAACTTTATTCAACTTGTATCTTTACAACTAGTAGACTAATTCTTATAAACCAAGTTGTACTAGAAAGCCCTGAAGACTATTTGTACATATGTAAAATGTACAAAAGTAACAATAGGTTACTAAGATATCAGACTATCAGTAACTACCAGTTTCATTAGCTATTATCTCAGGAATAACTAAATAGATTTCTATAATATTGAAAAGTACTTATCAAATCATTTTTAATAATATACTATATATCATATGGAAATCAGTATTCATAGAGATACAAGCATATCAATACAGTGATATAATTAGTTATCTTCTAAAATTAGCCTAACATCTGCTATGACAGATAATAGCCCTACTAGATATAAGTTTTGATCATATAATGGAAATAGCTTACA
>JAJOHK020000745.1:0-20356 GCA_022457215.2 Leucocoprinus gongylophorus
CCGATGGGCGGGTGTATGGGGTGGGAGGGTGTTATAATTTTTTACCACATAGTGACCATTTTGGATGGTTTTTTTTTTTTTTTTTTTGAATCAACAATTTATTACTCGGCACGCGGTGGTAGACCGAGGTAGTGACTACGTCGCTACTTACATGTAGAGCAAGCTAACATCGAGATAAAAGGAGAGAGAAAGGAGAAGAAAAGGAAAGGGAAAGGAAAGAAAGAAATTAAAGAAACAGAAGAATAACGACAACAAAATATAATTACAAAAGATTATTCAAAGGCGAATGCCTTTGGATTAATGCGAAAAAGTCAAGAATTTCCAAGCATTCTAAACAGTGGTGGTCGGACGACTGCAAAAGATCCCTCGATAATTACAGGTCATCTAGAAGCCTTGATAACTAGAAAAAGTTCAAGAATTCAGTCAAAAACACCAAACAATCCTTCTTCGATGACAAAATTCAAGAGGTAGCGAATAAAAGTCGAGGACCTTGGGAACTGACAAACTGGATCAAGAGAAGAAAACTCCCCACCATTGAAACTATCAATCATGACAATCAACCATGTCTCACTCTGGATAGACTATGGAATGCACTACATAGTTCTTTCAACACTGCTCTTAATCACCATGTGGATCTCAATATTCTCAACGAAATCAAGCACAAACCCTCCCAGCAATGGAGTTCGTTCTCCAGAACTGAATTCAAATCAGCAATCAGCAAGTGTAGCGACTCTTCAGCACCTGGCCCAGACAAGTTATCATGGCACCACCTGAAATTCATTGTCAAAAATAATGACTGCCTCACCAACATTATCAATATTGCTGATTCATGTATCAATTTAGGGTATTGGCTGAATTACTTCAAGATTTCATCTACTATCATCATACCCAAACCCAACAAGACTTCATACAACCAGCCAAAAGCGTTTCGACCAATTGTTCTTCTCAACACTCTAGGAAAACTCATTGAGAAAGTAATTGTGGAAAAACTTCAATTCACAGTTGCACACAATGATTTTATCCACCTGAGTCAGCTAGGCAGTCTGAAATTCAAGTCCACCTTAGATGCTGGCATTGCTCTCACTCATATCATCCGATCAGGGTGGACCAAAGGGAAATCTTCAAGTACTCTTGCCTTTGACATTTCCCAATTCTTCCCATCTTTAAATCACAATCTGCTTACTTGCATTCTGGAGAAAGCAGGTTTCGATCCCAAAGTCACATCTTTCTTCGCAAACTACCTAGTCAGCAGAAGAACCAAGTATATGTGGAACGACTTCTCTTCCCCTTTGTTTGATGTCAATGTTGGAGTTGGTCAAGGATCCGCTCTTTCTCCTATCCTTTCTTCCTTATATTTCTCTCTGTTTCTCTACATTCTAGAAAACAGACTTAAAAATCTCAGAATCCCTGTTTCTATTCTCTCTTTTGTCAATGATAGTCTTATTATCGCTCAGAACAAATCCTTTGTCATTTCTAACTCTTAACTTTTTTGTAGTTATAATGTTCTCACTAAATTACTGAACAATTTTGGCCTCGTCATTGAACATTCTAAAACTGAAATATTTCATTTTAGCCGATCTCAAGGGGTTTTTAATCCTCCCCCTCTCAACCTTTCCCCAATTGGAGGACCAATATTGCAACCCAAGAACTCTTGGAGATACTCGGGATTTATCTTTGATCGCAAACTATTGTTCCACAAACACATCGACTTCTATGCTAACAAAGCTATCTCAATGGTCAAGTGTATGAAGCTTTTAGGAAACTTGTTGCGAGGTATCAATCCCCTTCAAGAGTGATTGCTCTACAGATGTTGTATCCTCCCGATAGCTCTTTATGGCTTTTAACTATGGTTCTATAACAAGGCCCCACTATCCTACCATATGAAAATCCTCAACAAAATGCAGAGAAGAGCCACCATTTGGATTTTGGAGGCCTTCAAAACTTCGCCCTCGGAAGGTATTGAAGCCATCGCTAGAATTATCCCAATGAAGTTCCATCTACAAAAAATTGCTAAAAGATCGCAGATTCGACCTTTCAAACTTCCGATCAATCACATCTTAAGAAATCTCATGGACGACTCGCCTCCATTGTCTACCATTCCAAATCCACATAAGATTAGTTTGTTAACCAATTGTCAGAGAAGTCTAACCAAAGGTCACCTCATTGATTCATATAACAAATCTCATGTGATCTTTCCATCTTTTTCTCTGCTTAGTATCGAGTTTTCTCCTGGTCACCATATTATAGACAATTTTTCTGATCGTTTCTCTTTCAACTTAGTTAACAGAAAGGAAAAAACAAAAGACAATATCCGTGCTCAAGAACTTGACGAAATGGTCCTTCGAGTCTCTTCTTTGCCTCATACAGCTCTTGTGGTTACAGATGCTAGCATCAAGAACGATATTGCTACATCTATATTACACATTCACTTAATGAACAGTCCCCTCACCAAAACTGTCCATCATGCTTCATTTGTAACAAGCACTGAAGCGGAATTGTTCGCCATCAGGTACAGCATCAACCAAGCCTACTCCAAGGATAACGTCTCGAAGATCATCGTTGTAACTGATTCCATTTACACTGTTAAGAAAATTTTCAACAGCGACTTCCATCTCTACCAACTTCACTCTGTTGCAATTATTCGTGAGTTGTAGGAATTTTTCAACTCTAATCTCGACAATTCTATAGAATTTTGGGAATGTCTGAGTCGACTTAAGTAGAGATTTCATCGTGATGTCGATAAAGATTCAAAGTCTTTCCACCCAACTCCTTCCTATCCTTGCAAGATTTCATGGGATTTTTGCAAGAAAACCAACAGTGACAATATCATTAAACAATGGAAAATGATGTTCCAAGCATCAGATGGTAAAGGAAATCATTTTCTTGACCTCTTAGATGATGACTTCAATCCTATTGAACCATCGTACATCAAAGGCGGTCCGTGGCTTCAATCTTTTGGCCATTCCAACTTGCTTTGTGCTTGAGCCATTAGAGCTATCACAAACCATGCACCTATTGGGGAGTATCAACTTAGGTTTTTACCCAACATAGACTTTTCGTGCCCATGCAACAATTACCCCATTGAATTGAGGAGACATATCCTTCACGAGTGTAAAAGATTTAATAGGTACTGGAACCCAAGAAGAGATTCACTAAACCATTTTGTTATGTTCTTGATCACTAATCCTAACACTTTTGCATTTATAGACAGTTAGTTTACTCAGCTAAGTAGATCTAAGTCTTTTTTCTTTTTTCCTTTTCTTTGTCGATTAGCTCTTATATCTCTTTTCCTTTTCTTTTTCTTCTTCTTTTTCTTTTAATTTCCCTGTTAGTATGCTTCCTCTGTATGTAGTTACAAAAGTAGCTACCATGGTCTGCCTTCGCGTGCCATATAATAAATTGTTGATTTAAAAAAAAATGCCTTTGGATTAAATGTCAAGAACATGATGAAATGGCTTAGCAAATCTCTCCTCGGATTCCAATACTCATTGAATCTTCGGCATTCATGAAGTATATACCTTCTGGTCTCGATAGGGTACTCGTTGCAAGGACAACTGAACTGTTTGTTTGGGAAGAACCTGAGGCGGTATTCCCCAATTGGCGCATGATTGGTGATGGCTCGAGTAGCTCTGGCACACAGAGAATTTGAATGACTGAAAGCTTGAAGCCATGGTCCCCCTTTGATGTATGACAGTTCTATTGTATTGAAGTCATTGTCTACTAAGTCAAGAAAGTTATTTCCTTTACCATCTAAGGCTTGGAAGCGCATTTTCCATTACTTGATGATAACGTTGCTATTGCTTTTTTTGTAAAAATCCCACAAAATTTTGCAAGGGGAAATAGGAGTTGGTTTAAACGACTTGGTATCTTTGTTGACGTCTTTGTGAAATCTCTACTTAAGGTGACTAGGACACTCCCAAAATTCAATGGAATTGTCCTGGCTTTTGTTGAAAAAGAGTCATAATTCACTGAGGATAGCAGCTGAGTGCAATTGAAGTGGGTGTGCCGAGCTATTGAAGATGTGTTCTACTGAGTGAATAGAATTGGTGATAACAATGATTTTAGAGATGTTGGCTTTGTTGCATGCTTGGTTGATGCCACATCTCATAGCAAAAAGTTTGGCCTTAGAACTTGTGACGAAAACAGCATGATGGACTGTTTTGGTGAGTGGGAAGTTGGCTTGGTGTATATATGCAATTGAGGTAGTGATGTTGTTCTTGATGCTAGCATCGGTTACAATGATAGTGGAAGAAGGAGAGAAGTTTGAGAGAATCAAAATATCTAGTTCTTGAGCATGGGTGATGATCTTTTCTTTTTTATCTACTAAGTTAAATGAGAAATGGTCAGGAAAAATGTCAGATATATGCTGTCCTGGAGTGAATTTCTAGTGTAGGGGGTCGAATGATGGGAGAACACCATAAGATTTGATCTTGGAGTTGATAATATAACCCTTAGTTATGGATCTTTGGCAATTAGTGAGAGATCCAATGGCATGAGAGTTGGAAGAGTTGGGGCATGGAGAAGATTTGTCCATTAGCCTACGAATGATGTAGTTTTCCAGAAGCTTGAATAGTCTGATGAGCAATCACTCTGCAAGTTTCTGGAGGTGATATTTGATTGGGATTAAACCTGCTAGAGCTTCAATTCCTTCTGAGGGAGATGTTTTGAATGCACCTAAGATCCAAATGGCTGCTCTTCTTTGCATTTTGTTCAACAACTTCAAGTAGTACGATAGAGGCACCTTGTTGTAGAACCAGAGTTGGAAACCATATAGCACTATTGGGAGGATACAGCATCTATATAGTTGTTGTTTTTGGAGAGGGGATATTCCATGCAAAGAATTGCTGAGAAGTTTCATGCACTTGACTATTGACAATGCTTTGTTTGAATAGAAGTCGAGGTGTTATCGGAATATTAGTTTTCGATTGAATACAAAACCTAGATATTTCCAGGTGTCCTTTGGTTGCAAAATGGGGCCATCTAGGGGAGATAGGTCGAGAGGAGGGGGATAGAAAACTCCATGTGCCCTGTTGAAATGAAAAACTTCAGTTTTACTATGTTCTATGACTAAACCAAAATTTGTGAAAAGATTGGAAAGGACATTGTAGCTACAAAAAAGCTGGGAGTTTGAAATAAGTATGGAATTGTTCTGAGTAATGATAATTCTATCGTCAACAAATGAAAGCATAGAAATGGGAATTTTTAAATTTTTTAAGTGTTTGTCAAGAATATATAAAAATGGGGTTAGATAGAGAGCCGATAATATGGGAGAAAGTGCAGATCCTTGTCCTATACCAATGTTGACTTTAAAATCAGGGGATTGCAGGCTATTCCATATGTAGTTCGTTTTTCTTTGAACAAGGTAGTCCACAAAGAACCTTGATACTTTGGGTTCAAAGCCCACCTTACTGAGGATTGTAGTGAGCAGATTGTAATTTAAGGATGGGAAGAATTGGGATATGTCAAAGGCAAGAGTACTTGTGGTTTTCCCTTTTGCCCATCCTGACCTTATGATATGAGTTAGCGCAACTCCAGCATCAGTGGTGGATTTGAACTTCAACCCGCCTAGTTGGCATGGGTGAATGAAGTTGTTCTTCAAGACAGTGAATTGGATTCTCTCAGCTATGACTTTCTCAATGAGTTTTCCAAGCATGTTTAGAAGGACGATTGGGCAGAACATTTTTGCATGGTTGTATGATGATTTGTTGGGTTTAGGAATGATAATTGTGGATGACCACTCTGGCCAATGTCCTAAATTGATACATGCATTAGCAACGTTGATTATATTGGATAAACACTCATCTTGTTTGATGATGAACTTTAGATATTGCCATGAGAGTTTGTCTGGACCAGGAGCTGAAGAGTTGCTGCACTTCGTGATTGCTTGTTTGAGTTCCTCTTTAGAAAATGGAGCTCAAAGAGTCATAGGTTTATGATTGATTTTGTTGAGGATGTCAATGTTAGTATGTTGATTTTGTGCCATATTGAAGGTATTATGTAGAGCGTCTCATAGACTTTCCGGGGATAGGCACGGTTGACTATTGTGTTTGATGGCCTCAGTTATAGGAAGCCATTGCCTGTTAATCCAACTGGTGAGCTCCCAAGGGTTTTTCCTCTTATTGGTGATTTCCAGGATTTTGTCATCAAAATATGATCTTTTGATATTCTTGATGACTTTCTTGAAATTCTTCTAATTCACTAGGGATCTTGAATTTCTGTAGTTGTTGAGGGCTTGACTGCATTCATCCAACCACTACTGTTTAGAATGTTTGGAAATTCTGGATTTTTTGGTGTTGCTTTTCCATGTTTGGTTGATAATTTGGCCTATCCTCTTAACCACATAGTTGAGTTTGACGACATCTTTCATATTGCTGGTGTTTAGAGATTTGAAGTTGGAGATGACTTCATTGATGAATGCTATTTCATGATCACTTTTGAGGGGAATCATAAATTTTGACAATGGAAAGATTTCTTCAATGATGGGAATTTCCACAGAGAGAGGGGCGTGGTCCGAAGAAAGTCAATTTTCAGAAGAAATGAGATGGCTGTCAAGTTCGGGTAAGCTATTTTGAAGGAACATGAGATCAAGGACTGAGTTTGCTTCTCCAGCCACATCAGAATATTTAGTTGGGCAAGAGTTAGTTGTTGTAGGCAAGGATAAGTTGAATGAATTGGCTATAATAAATAGATCGTCACTAATAGAAGAATGATGAGGAAAAGTGGAATCCCATAAACTATCTCTGATATTAAAGTCGCCAGTCATAATAAGGACATTGTCAATATTTACCTCAGTATCCTTTAGATATTTTAAGGCTGTGTGCAAAGAATTAGAGTAAACGTTCAAAATGAAAAAGTACAAATTGTCGTTGAAGAAGGAAATAAGATTTATGTCTCTGTAGTTAATAATGTCTTTGTGAAGTAAGAATCAAAGAGGAGAGAGGCGAATGTTAACATAAGAAACGACTCTGGGTGAATCATTACTGTTCATAGGATTTCTGCCAAATATGACCCAGTTGGGGTGGTGACTGGTGCCAATGAGAGGGTCTTCTTCACAGTTGGATAAGCTAGGGATCTTTCGAATTTCTGACCAAGAGGGTTCTTGAAGTAGGATGATGTCAAAATCTTTCTGAGTTTCGAGAAGAGATTGGACAATGAGTGAGTTTTTCTGAATGTTTTGTGATAGAATTTTGAGTGATTTCAAATTCATTGTTGCTTCATGGTGTTCACTTCTAAATGGATGAATTTTGACCTGTTCTCACAGATCTCAGAATATTTCTTCATCTGCTACTCCTTATTAAAACAGTGTCACCAGAAGGGGCATGAATTTGAGTCAGCTTGATGATCACCATGATAGTTCAAGCACTTGAACATGTGGGGGCAGGGTTTGCCTTTCTTTATTTCTAATCTTGGCAGGTTTATCTTGTCGTTCACTCTGCAGCACCACCCAAATTCTCTGTGGTTTTCTGACTTGTGGGGGCCATTACACTTGACACATTTGGAGCCCTGAATTCTGCATGAGAAGGTGGCGTGGCCCCATTTCTAGCAATTCTTACACTGGGGAACTCCTGGGTTCATGTTTGCTCTCCGGATAGTAGTGATATACTTTCCTATGTTGAAGCATCTATTAATCAGCATCTTGGCATTTGTCCCGCTTTGGACGTCCCAAATATCGATCCAAACAATAGACATGTCGGACTTGGGCGAGACTCTGATGACTCGGGGTTTAGAGGCTAGTGAGATATTATCGAAAATCTGGTTTTGCTTTAGTATCATTTCGATATCGCTGGATGTGAGGCGTTCCTGGGAATTGCTATGAGGGTAATAAGGGATACCTATTATCTTGAGGTATGACTTGGATTTGGGTAGTCTCGGTTCCTCTACCTGAAGGGCGTTAACTTCATCGGAGTTCTTGATGTACTGGTCTATTAACATCAAGTCAGAGGATTGGGCTACCTTATTCGTAACCACGGTAATTCCAAGGGGTTCAGCTCGAATATAGTCAACGAGGATTTCAGATTTTGCATTCCGGAATTGACGATTCATGCTCGATACGTGGAGCGACGAATTTTTGATGAATGCGTCGATGTTTACCTTGCTCATAGGGATTATGACCTGTTTCCTTGACGGCCCTTTGGTGGTTGATTGAATTCTTGGCTTTGGCTTGGTAGATCCGTTGACGATGTTGTTAACCTGGTCGATTTTTCCCGCATTCAAAGTGGGGAACGTTTTCTTGATCTTGAGGACTTCGGCAGTGCTGACATTATTTTTTGATGCCTGAACGTAGGTTTTATTTGGCTTGGGTCCGTCTTTGGACTTGTCGTTCGACAGCTTCTGGTTCTGGAAGTATTTCGAAATGGAGTTGATTTCTTTGGCTGATTTGGCTGGAAGCGGTGGGGGAGGAGGGACCTTGTTGATAGAAACAGGGACCGGATTTGGTGTCGATTTGTTGTTCTTCGAGTTTGAGGAGGGAGCGACTCTTGGAGTGAATTTCGCAGAAATCTTCTCTCTAAGTGTTTTAGAATTGTTGTCAGTATGTAAAGCGTCCCAACTAGATTGATAGACCGAGGAGATGAAGTTCCATACCGCATCACCAATGCCGTCAAAATCCTTGAAATCGTTAACCGTTTTCGGGTTTACCTTTTTATTTGCAATGAACTTCGCCATGAAGTTAAGAGAGTCTTTAATGTTCTTCGTACCCGAGGCAATTTGACCAATTGATCCATGAAGAGAGATGGGGTGGAAATTGCCACTCCATAAATCTGGTTCCGTAGGGGCGTTTGGATCGTACGGGAGTTGAATGTTGATGACGTTAACGTCATCATCGCCATGTGTTTGACCCCTAGTACTCTCGTTAGGAACGTGGTCACCATGATTTACCTGACTCGAGGAGGCCTCATTGGTTCCACCTTGAGGCCTCATGTTAGTGGTAGTCTCAGCCGCCTTCCTGAGACGAAGTTCTTTTCCCTGCTCCTCCTCGTAGGACAAAGCAGGAAAATCTGATGGTGGGTCAGTGTCGACATCCATACCATTGTTCATAGTGACTCTTTCGTGGTAAGCGACAGAAGAGCAGGTTGAAGACATAGAAGTGTCTCTTGAAAGGTTTCTTTCGATACTCGAGGTTCTACCTCTAGGTTCGAAATTGTTGACAGGATTGGTCCCTGTAGATTTGTCCATCCCCATGTTGTAGCTTTCGTTCACGGTTGGTAAAGGTGCTTGTGAGATGCGAGACGTGATTGTAGTGCTGAGGTTTGAAGGAAAAATGAATTTATTCGCTATATTTCCACTAGGCGCTACCATGCAAGATGGTGGTAAGAGGAAAAGAAGCGACGTGCCTCTTTTGGATGGTAACACTCGGATTGTAGATATTTTGAAAATTGAAAATGGACTATGAAGAACTAAGAAAGGTCCAGGTCGGGTGCCTACGGACATCCTTATAATTATGACATTTCTCTTGTATTCCTACTGGGAAAAAAACATCCACAAATTTCACAAAAATAAAAAAGAATCGCTGCTTTCTTCCGTTGTCCCTCGGCCATAATTGTTCTAGTGGCCTTCATACTCGACTAGAAAAAAAGGATACGGTTCTCCAGCGCAAAACTTTGTGCTACCCGAAACAACGTTCAACGAGGAACCATAGGGATTCTCACGCGCCCATCAACGGTGCAGGGGATGCATGCAACTTTGGTTTCCGGTGAGATTTCAAACAAGTATTGGGGAAAAGTCAAGAATATTTCATGAGATTATTTTCTGATGAAAACAGCTTGTGGAAATGCAAATGTCCCAGGAAGTGGGCCATAGCGAGTGCATTTTAGCCGAACCTTCAACGGTGTGATGTATACAGCTCAGAAGCAGCCAGGAAGAGTTTCGAAACTTTGTGCAACTGTGTTACACTGGATCCCCCACTGATGCATGGTAAAGAGGAAACGGAAACGATAGGGAATTGAGGCAGCAGAATCCGACAATCTCGACGATCAATTAATCAACAAGTCTGGAATATATGGTTATAATCTGATCATTCTATAATTATTGGTCCAGGAAATGATAAATAACTATGAATAGACATTCCTAATTATGAATGTCTATATTGTCCAACATTCAGAGTATCCCTTGAAAGAGAATCATTCTCTTACACAAATGACAATCTAATACTTTATACTGACAGTTGTTCATAATTTCCACCATTAATTTTTACCAACTCCTTTATTCTCAGGAATTCAATTCTCCAAGTTTGAAGAGAGCCTTTGACTGCTGAATATATATCACAATTTGTTCAACCACTACAATGATGTAGTATGGCAACTCGTTTTTTCTCCTCAACAAGGTCTTGAAGTATTCTTGATGAAGTTTGAGGTGTTTTTGATGAACTCTTGATAGAGCTTCAGATATGCTTGAGGAACGGTGTTTCTCAAGTTTGCTAAAACTGAACCATGACTTGATAGCACTTGAAGAAACAGCTATTTGAAAAACACTTGAACAATATTCAAGCTATGTAGAGTCACATTCAAGTTGGCTGCCATTATAGTACACCTCAGGAGTGAATTTATTTTCCAGGAGTTTATGGTATTATTAAACTGGAATATGGCAGGCTGTGCTATGTCTTCCATATTGGTCCATAATGGCTACCTTGGGTTCCCTGGGGTTTGTACCGCCCTCATGCTCGGTTGTCCTGTATTACGCAAACCGTTGAAAAATTGTTGTCGGTCAATGCTGACGGTAATTCAACTCGCAGAACCTCTGCGTGAACTCCCCCCTGGTTTCAAGTTTAGACGACTCTGCATAACTCTGGATAATATCAATATCTTCGATTTGAGACTTGGGAGAGAGATTGTTCTTGTAAGGGTGCAAAAGTTTCGTACTCCATTTGATACTTGAAAGGAGTCTGTGACCAATATTTACGGAACTGAGGTTCCTAACCCAAACATGGACATGGCTTCGAGTCAAGTTCTGGCTTTAAGTCGGGTCGATTGACGAGAAAGTTTCCTTCCTGACAGAAAGAGATAAGCCTGGACGGTCCAGATCCCCGATGTTGCTCACCTGTTTGAGAGAGATTTATTTGGAGCGCTGGGTCTTTAGTACTTAGACCTGGCTCAACTTATACAGAAATCGGACAGCGAATTTCGTACGTCATTACTGTCATACTACCTTGGAGTACTATGCCTGTTTATGAGCCGCCAACGTTACACTGACACCTCAAAGTCATATTTCTTTGACAAAATGCCCTTCATAAAATCTATTTTGCCTTTTTTCCGTTCTCTTTTCTTTCAAAGTAAGCCACCGGTTGGGATGCGTTGGCCCGAAGAACCTCTGGATCTTCCCGTAGATCGTCACGGTGGTTTCTACAACGCATCCCTTGGAACCGTTCTCAATTCCAGATACATTGTCGTTGGAAAACTTGGGTGGGGTCAACACGCAAATGTCAAGTAGGATCAAAGTCACTTACTCCTTCCTTCATTGAGCATCCAAATGACTCCCCGCTTTTCTTCCAAACCAGGGAATCTGGTTTCTTTGCGATCAAAATACTGACAGCCCATGCAACAAAAATGAAATCGCGCATTTTTGAAGAGCTTGGGATACTTCGATGTATCACTGAGCAGGCGAGGACAACAAGTCACCCTGGACGCAGTCACGTCTTGACTTTACAAGAAAGTTTTGAACTAAACAGCGTTCACGGACGTCATATTTACTTCATTCATCGGGCATTAGGGATTTTCCCAGCTCTTTTCGAACACGATAAACGATTACCCATCACACTTGTTAAACATGTGTCAAGACAATTGCTTGTGGCTCTCGATTTTCTTCATAGCCAATGCCGCGTAATACATACAGGTAGGTCATTCCAATCTTCTGATTCCAGCCTCTGATAACCAGAAAGATATCAAACCTGATAATATTCTGATCTCCCGGAATAATATTGACGAATTCATCGGAGGTGACAAGCTATTGGCTGCTCAGACTGCACCCAAAAATAGTGGAACACTACCGGAGAACGCTATTTTGTCGAATCCCTTGACTGTATTCACGTCTACGGAGCTCGCTGATCTAAACCAGGTACCGAAATTTGATGTCCTGTTGACGGATTATGGGACAGGTAAGGACGTAACTGAAAAATAGCGATACCGTACTTTACTCGGCTTGCAGTTGTATTTGAAGATGGATTTCACGCCGATCAAATTCAGCCTTATGCCCTACGCGCACCTGAAGTAAGCGATAACAATGTTGATGGGACTAACCTCATCGAGTTTCTTCGTTCGATGTTGCGGTTGAAGCCATCCGATAGGGCAACTGCAGGCGAGCTACTTCGTCATAAATGGCTTAGCTAATGATTAATGTTCCTGGAGTGTGAGCCTTAATGATACATGTTGAATAACCATTCCACTTATCCATACATGAATAAGTGAAGTTGCTCGAGTGTCATCTATTTATATATTTGTATTAGCACAGCACTGTTTATACATGGGTAACTAATGTCTTTATATTAGTGATATGCATGTTCTGTAGGTATATAGATACACTATCTCACTCATATCAAAACTCTCTATTAATAATCTTACTCTATTGGTAAGCGGTCATCATGTGTTCACATTGCACCATGCTGCTGTGCATCATTTCTTCTAATAGGTTATTGTTGTCAGGCATGGTTCATATCAGGAGACAAGAACCTGTGGGGATGTATGGAGTGTGGAAACACTATATGATAAACTTAGTGATGTAGACTTCCCAGAATGACCTTGGCTTAAGCTTATGTGCTGTAATGTCTGTCTGCCACATGGTTGCAACTTCAGAGAATTGGAACAAAGTTCAAAGAAAATTGAGTGCTAATGGTGGTGTGTTACCATTGAACACCAGGAATTGAGTTTACTTGAAATTATTGTTGATTATTAGACTAGCAAATTACAGTGTAACTAACTACTAGCCTTATACATGAGTAATATAATAGGAATTGCTCAGGGATTTCAGAGTAAAACTCCAAGAAGAGGTTTTAGTAATGAAACACTAAAAGGGGCCAGATAGGGGAGCTTTACCATAGAAGACTGAGTGTTATGATTGCCTTCTCATGTTTACAGCATGATCTCAGCATGTTCCATAGGGTTAAGGGTTTGTTCTTTATGATGTAATGATTGGCTGTGCTGTAGCTTGTATCAGTCAGTGCCTCATATAGTAGGCACTGTTTCCTTGTTGTTTCCTTACCTTCTTCTTATGTCTTGTGACATCATGGACACATGTTTATTATACATTCTCCTCAAGGACAATAGGTATATATAGTTGTAGATATAATCTTGTATCTTTACAATTTACCAATTGATCCTTTCCTACCTCTCAACTCAAGTCTTTGCCTAAGTTGCAATCTGAGCCAAGTCTAAGGTTGTAATACTGAGATTGATAGAAGTACTTCCATCATGAAAGACTAAGTACTCAAAGGACTATGAGATGATTACATCACTGCCATGGAGATGTGTTGCAGAAAGAATGGCCATTGTGAAAGACAGATTTTTACTAGGGTTAATAAGAAGACATCACTACTGTGGGGGTTAGTTTTTAGAATAGTAGGCTTAGCATATAACAATTATCAGACTTGAAGATGGTAAACTTGTTTCTTTTCTATTTCTCTCCTATTATTTAAGTTTCTCTTATTTTTCTACTTTGATTTTTCTCTATTCTCTCTATTTCTTTTCTTATTTTAGACTTAGTAAAGGAGAATAATGTGATATCACATATAACTGTTACAACTATCACCATAACATGACAAGATATGATGGCTGTCACACATGTCACAGTCACAGTCACAATGTCATATGATGTATAAGAAGGATGATATCATATATCATATAATATGATAACTCTTATATACATGATTTATAACATTTAGAATAGGCCAGATATAAATATAGAATAGACTAACTTGTACTAGGAACTTTACTAAGTTCTCTTGTGTTCATCAATATAAGGTTTCTCTTTTGTCCTAACTTTGGACTTAAATTATAACAATTATAGGCCTTAGTTGCTCCAATCTTGTTGTGACAACTTAACAAAGCAACTTAAGTAGTAACTTATTAGGCACAGCTCACACCAAGAGGAGAAGTCCACAGAATTGGCTTGGAAAGGTGTTGAGTATGGAAACTTAGTGAAATGAGCTCAGTGATACAGACTTGTCAGAATGATCTTGGGTTCAGCTTATGTGCTATGCTATTTATTTACCACATGATTCCAACTTCAGATGAATGGGTGAAGTCTGAGGTGGAAGTAAGTACTGATTTGGTGTGTTGTCATTGAACACCAGAATTGAGTTCAATAAGAATTATCTTTATTGATTATCAGACTAGTGAATTATAGTGTAACTATTAGTCTTATATACAAGTTAGATATATAGGAGATGCTTGGGGTTTTAGTAGTGAGACACTAACAGGAGTAAGATAGGAGAACTCTGTTATGGAAGACTGGATATCTGGGTTGTTGCATCACTGCTGCAGAGATATGCTACAAGAAGAGTGGCTGTTATAGAAGACAGACTTGTTTCTGAGATGTTATAATAATAATACCACTATGGGAACATATCCTTGAAAAGAGTAGACTTCATATAACATAACTTTAATATAGCTTAAGTAGGGATCAAAGAAGAAACTTGACAGGAAGTTCTTGTTTTATTACCATGTTATATATACTGATATAATTGTTATGATCAATACTTCATACTTCATAGATGGTTGCTTCATGGACAACATATGTTGGGGTTTGTTCATTTCTGTTTCATTTAACTATTGTATCTTGTTGTTTCCATATATATACTCAGTCAGTATCTCATGTAGTAGTAGAGGCTTTCTCATTGTTTTCTCAAGGATATCATATGTATTCCTCATTGTCAATAGGTATATATAGCTGTAGATACTATCTTGTATCCTTATGCTTTGCTAATTGACTCATTTTCCACTCTTACTTAAGTCTTTGCCTAAGTTGCAACCTGAGCTAAGCTAAGGTTATAATATTTGGTAAAGTATCATCAGGCTTATCTTGCAAAAGGAGAGTGTATAGTGGTTAGGCCACTGGAATATCATAATAGTTATACTGTTGAACTGTTGAAACTACTTTGTGATGAGACCACAGACAGACAGTTAAACTGTTAGAAGAAACAGCAATACAGATTGTGGTATGAGATGTTACAGACAGTACAGAGAACAGATACAGGATTATTGTGGTAGATACCATAGACAGGCAAGATGGCTAGACAAAGTCAAGATAGTATTGAGGCACTATTAGAAGTACTTGGATTATTGAGAATCACTGAAGAATACATCTCAGAAGAACAGAACTATAAAACCAGTAATACTAGAGACAGAAGAAATGTTGATAGCACCAGTATCATGGTGTGCTTGGACACTAACATTTTCTTTTATATATTTTTCTTAATTTAATATTTCTTTGCTTTTGATTTTCTTTCTTTTTCTTTTATGTACTTTTTTATCTTTTAAAAGTAATATTAAGGCATATATATATGGTATGTTATCCTTATGGAGAACTTATGGATGATGCATGAACTTTAGGGCAAGATTATTTATTGTTAGCATGAACCATCTATGTATTGTATAAATAGTGTAGGAATGCATCAAAGACTCCTTGTCAAGTTCTCTTGTGATACCCATAAAATATCTTACTTATAAATTTACTTTAGTAATACTATTGGTCTTTGTGACTAGTGGTTTCCACAACAACCAGCACTAGTAGTATGCAATGGAACAGAGCAGGCAGTTATGCCTAAGAGTATGGTTTCAGACCTAGGATGGTTTGATGGTGATCAAATGAAGTTTGAAGACTGGTGGAGAGAAATCTGCTTATTTCTCAAGAGCAACAAATAACAAGATTACAGTAGTATTAGCCTGACTTAGAGAGAGTATTGTAGGGATATATACACAGAAGAAAATTGGCTAGATAGAAGAAGAAAAAGACTTCTAGAATTGGGATGAATTTGTTAGAGAAATCAAGATAGCATTTAGTGATAAGAGTAAGACAACAGATGCTGAATGGAAAATAAAGTTATTTAGACAAGAAAAGAAGCACATCACCAACTTTATGATTGAGTTTGAAATATTAGCTATTGAAGGCTAAAACTGACAACATGTATACTATATTCTTATTAAAGAAGAACATTAGAACTGACATCATAAATAAAATACTAGGATATCCACTAATAGCTACACCAGAGACACTCAAGGAATGGGAATTACCTATAGAGACAGAGGAGCACTTATAGATATTGGAAAATCCAAAGATAACTTTGACAAAGACAAGAAACTGAGATACTTCAACTACAATATACAGATTTATCAAAGGACAAAGAGAGAAAAAGAGACCAGAAAATAACATTAAGACTTTCTTTTTCCACCAACACCACTATACCTAAAAACTCACTGTATTGCTCTCAACCTAATGTTCTATTTCTACTAGACTTTGATAGAGATTAATAAATAAAGTAAGCATTTCTTAGCTTTTGCTCTCTATATATCTAACTGTTTATAGATCAGTTTTCTTATGACCAAGACAAGATTTTCTAGGTCCTCTTATCCTTCAGAAGTGGCTATGACTCAAAGTAATTTGAAAGTATCTTCTCTATCATGATATAAGCAGAGTTTGAACAGCTCTTTAGAGATCACTTTTTTTCTATCAATACTATTACAGAAACTGTCAATAGACTTAAGGGAACAGCATACTATCAGGGTAGCTGCATAGTAGAGAATTATCTAGATGAGTTCTAGATATTAATCTAGTTAAGGCATAGTAGACTTATAGTGTTATAAACTTTATTCAACTTGTATCTCCACAACTAGTGAACTAATTCTCACAAATCAAGTTACACTGGAAAGCCCCAAATAAGGTTTATTTGCATATACTTAAAATTAACATATGTTATGTATGCTATATGTTATCATTCTTCCATAGCCTTCTACTTCCTTCTATTGCTATCTTGTGATATGTGACCGTATGTTGGCTCAGATTGCAACTTAGGTAAAGATTTGAGTAAAAGTAGGAAATAGAATCAATTGGTAAAGCATAAAGATATAGGGTAGTATCTACTACTATATATACCTATTGACAATGAGGATTGTACATGGTGAATATATATCAAATGAGTCATGAAACATGAGAGAGATGAAAGGAAATAATACCTACTACATGAGGCACTGATTGAGACAACTATGGTGTAGCCAATCATTATGTCATGAAGAATTAACCCTCAACCCTATACAACATGCTACAACCACATTGTGAACATGAAGGTCAATCATAACAGTGATAAAGTAGGGCACTTAGCAAAGGAATGTAGGTTAGGACAAAAGATAAAGAATAGGAGTGTATAGGAAGATTTAGATAAAGAAGATGATAAGTAGCAGGGTTTGATTAGAGGTTCAAAGTAGGTATGGTATGACAGATCTTTATATGTAATAATTCCCAAAATTGATATATTATTCCACATTGACAAACAATTGGTAAAGAAAGAAAGGATTATGACAAAACCAATAGACAGGTCATTCAAGATTTTTAATGTAGATAGAACCAAGAATAGAGAAGTTACATGACACAATTTGCACTACTGGAACTAAAAATTAATGGACACATAGATGCAGTAGTCATAGATTTAAATGGCACAGACATGTTTCTAGGATATGGCTAGTTGGTTAAACATAATCTAGAAGTAAATTGGAATATAGAAACAATACAGTTTAACAAATGTTCAAAGAAATGCAAAATATAAAGAATAACAGGAAATAGAAAAAGAACCAGACATGACTAATCTAAAGAACCTACCAGAGTACATTCAACCATTTACATACTTGTTTAATAAAAAGAAATTCAAGAAACTACCAAAATAAAGAGAATAAAACTATGAAGTTAATCTAACTGAAGAAGCTCTAAAAGAACTAAATGTGAAAGCCTATGCAATAACAATTAAGAAAGATGAAGCACTGAATTAATGGCTGGATGAACAATTCAAGGCAAGGTTAACTGTAGAGTCAAGTTCATGATACATGATACTATACTTTTACATTCCAAAGAAAGATAGATTACTAAGTTTGGTACAGGATTACAGAAGGTTGAATTAGCACATCATAAAGGGCAAGACACTACTGCTTCTAATTAGAGAAGTAATCAATAAACTAAAAGACATCAAATACTTCAACAAACTGAATCTTATTTGGAAATACAACAAGATATGAATCAAGGAAGGAGATAAATGAAAGCTGCATTCTTAATGAATAAAGGACTATTTGAACCTAAAGTAATGTACTTCAGGTTATGCAATTTGCCAAGCATGTTCCAGAGAATGATGAACAGTATCTTTTGAGAACTATTACATGAAGAGATGCTAGCAAACTATATGGACAACTTTGTTATACCTGCCAAGACTAAAAAAAACTGGAGAAAAGAACAATTTGGTTTTTAAAGATAGCAGAGAAACACAATCTCTGCTTTGAACAGTCAAAGTGTGACTTTGATATTAAAGAAATACCTATTTTAGGAGTAGTAGATGGAAGAGGAGAAGCTCAAATGGAAAATGACAAGGTCAAAGCAGTCAAGGAATAGAAAACCCCTACTATGATAAAAGAAGTGGAAAGCTTCTTAGGGTTTGTAAACTTCTACTGACATTTTATCAAGAATTTTAGTTACACAGTAAAACCTTTCAATGAACTCAAAAGAAAAAAAGAATGAAAATAGGATAATGAACATCAAAAATCATTCAAAAAACTCAAGGATAAGATTATAAGTCAACCTGTACTCACTCTTCTAAAGAGAGAAGGAAAATTCAGAGTGGGAACTGATACTTTAGGACATGTAATTGGAGGAGTTTTATCTCAGGCATAAGAAGAAAAAAGGAAACCCATCATGTTTTTATCAAGGATAATGCAGCCAGCTGAAAGAAACTATGAGATATATGATAAAGAACTGTTTGCAATAGTGGAAGCCCTTATAAAATAGAGACAATATTTACTGAACACCACAGAGAAATTTGAAGTCTGGACAGATCACAAGAATCTCAAATATTTCTGAGAATCACACAAACTCAATGGACAACAGGTGAGATGGTATTTGAAGTTACAAGACTATGACTTCATACTATGACATATTCTAGGGGAAATAAACATGAGAGTGGACATATTGTCTAGGAAGGATCAAGTGGATACAACAGATGATAACAAGGATACAAAAATGCTCAAAGATGAGCTATGGACAAGACAAGTGAGCACAGAAGCAGAAGTAATAGTACTCAGAGGAAGCTAAGTAGTAGAAGAAACCACATTATTAGATAAAATTGGAAGAAACTGGACTAGAGAGCAGAAAGTGCAGAAGAAACTGGAAAAAGACAATGGACTAGCATAGAAGGATGATGGCATAGTTTATGTGGAGAGAAGGATTTATATTCCAAATAACTAGAACAAATCCTATAAGAAAACTATGTACCAGTAGACATAGGACATCCAGGACAAAAAAGAATGCTCAAGTTAATAAAAAGGAATTTTTGGTGGCCAGGAATAAAGAACAATATCAAAAAGTATGTCCAAGAATGTACCAAGTGTCAACAGAATAAGGTACAATACATGAAAAAGGCAGGAGAACTTCATCCATTGGAAACACTGGAAGAACCATGATAGGAAATTAGTATCAACATAATTGGACTACTCCCAAGATCAAATGACAAAGATACAATAGTGGTTATTGTGGATTGATTTATCAAAATGATCAAACTCAAAGTAATAACTACAGTAGTTTCATTAGAAGATATAGCCAAAATCTATTAGGATGAAATATGGAAAATATATGGAGTATTACAAAAGGTTCTTAGTAACAGAAGACCTTAATTTGCCTTGAAATTTATAGAAGATTTGACAAAGGTACTAGAGACAAAAAGAACACTATCTATGGCTTACCACAGTCAAATAGAGAGAATTAACCAGGAGGTCAAAACATTCATGTGACACTACATTGATTATAAATAAGATGATTAGATAGAATGGTTGTTAACAACAGAGTTCTAGTATAATGACAAGAAACATGCAGCTACAGGACATACTCTATTCAGATTAAACTTTGGAAGATATCCATAGAAAGGGGACCTGACAGTGAAAATAGAATCTGTGGTCATATTTATCTTTGTCTGTTACCTAATTATCTCATTCAAACTCTGCAAATTTACTTGGACTTTACATGGAGTTTTCCCCTCTCTAAATCTGAACTCTTATATAGTGTTTTACTAATGAAACATTTGCTTGGAAATCTGTTTTAGTTACTCCTTTTGTTATTTAAGGCTGGTGACCCCTTTGTAATAGCTAGCCTGATAATTGACTAAAGTTGATGCTAGATCTCCAGT
>JAJOHK020000746.1:0-20349 GCA_022457215.2 Leucocoprinus gongylophorus
TATATAAGACTCTAATTAAGAAGAGGCTCCTTGTCGAGTTCTCTTGTGAACTTCCCACTTGATATCTTCCTAAGAGATTTATTGCTTGGGTAATCGTTGGACTTTGTGTCTAGTGGTTGCCACAACAACTTGTGGCTTATGTATTAGTCTAAAAATTTAAAGAATAAAATTAGAGAATGAGGACCAAAATTATAATAAAGCTCTCTAAGACCTTATAAGTATATGGCTGTTTCTTCATCTGCAACCCAATATTAATTTAATGATTAATCTTCACTTGTGAATACTTATTTCATTCTTTCTTTTTCTATTTCCTTTCTATTTCTTCATTCTAAACTTTATTGGATTTTAATCTAGTACATTCCTACCTTATTTAATCATCTGAATGTTTGTGTCAGGCATGGTTCACACTGGGGTGGAAGTCCACAGGATGAACTCGGAGATGAGTGGACTTATGGAATAACCTTGGCTTTAGCTTATGTGCTGTGCTGTCTGTCTACCATGTGGTCACAACTTCAGATGATGGGGAGAAGTCCAAGATGGGAGTGAGTGCTGAATGGTGTGTCACTGTTGAACACTGGAGATCGAGTTCAATAAGAGGTTATCTTTGTTGATTATCAGACTAGCGAATTACAATGTAACTACTAGTCTTATATAGATGTTTGGGGTTTCAGTGGTAAAACTCCTATTACCCTGAGCAGAGGTTTCAGTGTTAAGACACTAACAGGAGTAACTCCATCATGGAAGACCAAGTTGAATAGGAGTATCTCTGCCATGGAAGACAGAATACCCGGATGGTTGCAGCACTACCATGAGACATGTTGTGAGAAGGGTGGCCACCGTGGAAGACAGGCTTGTATGGTTCAGAGGTGGTTTCACCGCGGGGATGTTATTCCGGACAGGTGGACTTGCATATGATAGTTTGTCACTTAGTAAAACTCTCTTGCAAGTATATGCTCTTTGTAGCTAGTCTTTCTTGAGTGGATAATATCACTTTCTAGTATAGTTCTAGTGTTTCTATTCCTTTAGCAAGTGAATAACATTACTTTCTCTATGGTTCTCTAGTGAACAATATTATGACATGTTTCTATTATTACTAAGTGGTCTTTATATATATACAAGCTAGAATAGCAAATAACTAGGCATTTTACAATACTTTGCTGAGTATATTCTAGTAAGCTTCAAGTCTGAAGTCTGGTTTGTTTAACAGCTATTACACTATCTGTTGTGACAACCACTAGTTACAAAGACTAATAGCATCACAAGCAATAAATCTCTTAAATGCAGATATCTAGTGGGAAATTCACAAGAGAACTCAACAAGGAGCCTCTTCTTAATTAGTGTCCTATTTATACAAAAGTCTCTTGGTCTGTGTTACTAATAAATAACTCTGCCCTTATATTCATACTCCATTTTCATTCCTGCCTCATGTCTTACTCAAGGCCACTATGTGTACTCTAAGTGCTCTGATGTCATCTTCCAGATCCTTCCACCATGTTCTAGGCCTATAACATCACATCATGTGATCTATCATGTGACTTCCTTATCATATGCCTCTTCATTGTCCTTCAAAATAAAATAAGAGAAAAATAAAAATAAAAATAAAATCAGAAAATAAAATAAAATAAAATAAAATTGTTTATGTCCAAAGCATCCTATAACAGTACTCCCCTCTTAGGGTTCCACTTCCAGAGAAACTTCTTTTTTGTTCCCCCAGATTACCCTACTTGTTTCTTCATCTTTCTTGTTCCATTCCAAACTCTTCTCCATCTTTCTCATATATTCTTCCCTTTCTCCCTCTTTTCTATTCTTCTTCTATCTGTTCCAATTCCTCTCCAATTTTTTCAAATATTCTTCGTCAAATTTCTTATTGTCCCACCTATATAACAACTTCACTATATATCTCCCTGGTAATTCCCCTCTCTTGAATTCTTCAGCTTCTGGATTCAACTTCATCTCTTTTCCTTTCTTCATCCTTATTCTCCATATTTCTTCTTCAAACCTTCCTTTCTCAAACTCTTCTACCTTCTTCATTGTATTCTTCAAATTCTCTAATCCCTCTCATATATTTTTCTTTGCTGTATACCCTTTCTATTTCACCAAATACTTCATCTTACCTCTCCTTTCTTGTCTATTCAAAATCTCTTCTACTTCATATTCCTTTTCACCGGCTATCTTAACAGATGATGGTGGAATCTTCTTCTGTCCCTCTATCTGTTCCCTATACTTCACTATTCTTCTCACATTAACCACTGGGTGTATTCTTAACGATGCCGGTAACTCCAACTCTACCGCATTTTCTGACACAATCTTCTTGACCACATATGGTCCAATAAACTTTTCCATTAACTTCTTCATCACTCTCTTCATTAATTCCATCGAAAAGTCTTTTGTGCTAATCAGCACCTTATCCCCTACTCTATACTCTTCTGCCTCTTTCCTACTTCTATCTGTCTGTCTCTTCATCTCCTCCTGTGATCTCACTAATGCCGCTCTTGCTTCCTTGTGTCTCTCCTTCATTTCTCTTGCAAATTCTTCTGCCTTCTCATTCTTTCTCTTTTTTCTAATATCAAAGCCCATCCCTAGTTCTCTTCTATAATTAGCTTGAAACGGTGATATCTTTGTTGCTATATGAACTTTATTATTGAATGCAAATTCTGCTGTTGCCAACCATTCAGCCCAATTGTTTTGCCTGTGATTAACGTACATTCTCAAATATTGTTCCAGCTCCTGATTTGTTCTTTCTGTCTGTCTATCTGTTTCTGGATGATAGGCTGTAGACAACTTTGTCTCTATCCCCAACATTTTATTTAACTCCTTCATCATTCCTGCTGTAAACTACGGTCCTCTATCTGAAATCACACTCTCCGGCAACCCGTGCAACTTCTACACATTATCTCTGAACAACTTTGCCAATCCTTCCGCTGTCGTTTTTTCTGTCATCACCACAAAGTGGGACATTTTTGAAAACCTATCACACACTACCAAGATCAAATCATGACCTTTTGATACTAGTAACTTTGTAATAAAATCCACCGATATATGTTGCCACAGTTTCTCTGGTACCTGATTAGGCTTTAATTTTCCTGCTAGCATCTCCACCCTATTTTTCATCCTTTGACACTGATCACATCCCTCCACATATCTCTTTATTTCCTTTGTCACTCCTGGCCACCAATAATTTCTAGTGACCAGTTCTACTGTCTTCTATTGTCCTTTGTGTCCTACTATTGGCGTATCATGATGTAGCCAAATAATCTCTACTTTCAACTTCTCATCCTTTGGCATATACACTCTTCCTTCTTTTAACACCAATCCTTCCTCTATCTGCTATTCCTCATCCCTCAACGTCTTAACTCCTGCCTTTTTCATTTCTTCTACCACCTTTATTACTTCTTTATCCTTATCTCTTACCTTCTTAATTCTTTTCACAATTTCTTCTTCTGGCTCTTCTATTAGTCACTCCATTGCTCTCACTTCTAACCATTCTTCCTTCAACATTACTTGATTCTCATTATCTTTTTCCACCCCCTCTTGTTATGGACTAAAATCCTTAGGGTTGGATAATAGAACCACTCTTGTATTGAGTAACACAAGAGAACTCGATAGAGTTCCTAGTACAAAGTAGTCTACCTTATATACTACTACTCATGGTCTGTGCTCACTACTGTGCACCCTACCCTAAATGACCATGTGTATGACATGAGGCCAACATGTGTTGTCCATGTTGTATGATGTCACTTTATTCCAGAACCTTCTATTCCATTCTCCCAAGTCTTGTGATCAGTCTTGTGACTTTGCTATCAACTTGTGACTGATGTGACAGTGTGACTAATAAACCCTAACCTGAGTTATTCTAAAAATAGAAAATAAAAGAAAAAGAAAAAGAAAGAGAAAATAAAAAATGAAGTCTACTGTCAACAATCTTGACATCTCTGTCCAATCTACTCTTCTGCTTAAACTGTCTGCTCTTCCCATACTCTTACCCACTACATGTTTCAAAGCAAAATCAAATCTTGACAAATATAATGACCATCTTGCCTATCTTCAATTTAACTTTTGAGCCTTCATGAAGTACTCCAAGTTCTTATGATCTGTTCATATTTCAAACCAACCCTTAGCTCCTTCTAAGAAGTGCCTCCATGCTTCTAAGCATCTAATGATTGCCAACATCTCTTTATTGTGAATTTCATAGTTCCTCTCAGCTTCATTCAATGATTTAGAAATATAGGCCACTGGCCTCCACCTCTCATCTTCACACTTTATCGACAACACTCCTCCTATTGCAAAATCTGATGTGTTTGCCTCCACTCTCATCTCTTTATCCAAGTCTGGTATTACCAAGACTGGTTCCGCCATAAACCTTCTCTTTAGCTCCTCAAATGCTTTCTGCTGTTTCTCTCTCCACTCTCATTTCTTTCCTTTCCTTGTCGTCTCGTATAAGGGCTTTGCTATTGTAGCAAAATCTTTCACAAACCGTTGGTAGTAGTTTGCTAGCCCCAAGAACTTCTGCACATCTTTCATATTTCTTGGCACTGGCCACTCTATTACTCCCTGTACTTTCTCTTTCTTTATTCTTACTCCATCTTCCCCTATTATTACTCCTAAAAACCCCACCTCTCTGACTTTCCACACACATTTCTCTGGCTTTACAAACAAATCATTTTCTTCCAACCTTCTTAATACTTCTTCCACAATTTTGTCATGTTCTTCTTCTGTCTCCATTGCTATCATCACATCATCAATGAATACTGCCACCTTCTCTTCTACTACCAAATCTCTAAGCAAGTCATTCATCATTGCCTGGAATGTTGCAGGTGAGTTTGTTAACCCAAAGAACATTACTGTGGGTTCAAATAACCCCTCTAGTATTGAGAACACTGTCTTCCACTCATCTCCCTCCTTGATTCTCACATTGTTATACCCCCACCTTAAATCCATCTTCGTAAACACCTTCTTCTTTCCAATACTATCTATTAAATCTGAAATCAGTGGCAATGGATAGTTGTTCTTGATTGTCCAACTGTTCAGATATTGATAATCTTGCACCATCCTCTTCTTCCCATCTTTCTTCGGCATAAAGAACACTAGTGACGTTTGTGATGACTTTGATGGCCTAATATATCCCTTCCTCAGCTGATCTTTTACAAACTCCTGTACTTCCTCTCTTTCTACTCTCGACAATGGATATATCTTCCCCTTTTTCAGTACAAACCCTTCTCTGAGATCTATGGCATAATCCCAGGTTTTTCTCATTGGCATCCTCTCCGAATCCTTCTTCTTGAACACCTTCAAGTATTTATGGAACCTTTGTGGAACCATTTCTTCTGTTGCCCTCAGCTCTATTAAATCCTCTTCATTCTCTTTTCCTTCCACTATTTTTGCTATCATTTTCTCTTCCTTTATCGTTGGTCTTCTCCTTTCTTTCTTTTCCTTTCTTTCTTCTTGCTTCTTCCACCCTGGCTTTGTCTGCCTTCCCGTTTTCCACTTCTTTCCACATTCCTCTGAACATCTCGTCATTTTCACTTCTCCTGTTTTCCAATCTATTTCTGGGTTATGATGCCTTAACCAAGGTATACCCAATATAACACTCTACTTTTAACCTCCCATTACATCTATCGATATCCTTTCCTTATGCCCTTTGAAATATATTTTTACCTCCACTGTATCTACTATAGGTCCTGTGTAGTTGAATATGCTATCCACATTTCTCACATGCACTGGTCTTTCTAACTCCGTTCTTCTAAACTTATGCTTCCTTGCAAACTCCTCGCTCATTACCAATCCTGTCACTCCACTGTCCAACAACACTTCTGTTACCACTCCCTCTTCTTCCTCCTCCTGTTTCAATCCAATTTTTACCATTACTTCTCTCAAAAATTTTTCCTTCTTCTTCTTTTCTTCTACCCCTCTCTTTGCTTTCTCTTCTCTCAGTATTTCCCTTCTATCTTTCACCATCTCTTTACTGCTTCCTTCCTCTCTTTGCATCACCCTAACTTTTAATACTTCAAATCTATTTGAGGACACCTGTACTGGTTCCTCTCCTCCCCTATTCCTATAATGACTGGCTATATGGCTGAAACCTCTACACCCAAAACATTTCCTTTCTTCCATTGTTTTTCTCCTGTTTTCCTCCCTTTTTGCTTCTCTTATCTCCTGTCATCTCCATTCTTTCTCTGCCTTTCTTTCTTTCTTCATTCTTATTTTCTCAATCCTTCTCCATTCTTTGTCTATCCTCTTCTTTTCTTCCTTTTCTTCTCTCTTCTTCTCATTTCTTTTCCTATATTCTTCTATCCACTTATCTGTTTCTTCTTCTTCCTTCTCTCTCTGTCTCACTATTTCTCTGCTTTCCTGTCGTCTTTTCTCCTCCATTACTACTTTCAATTCTACTATTTGTTTTTGTAATTTTATTATCATTGTATTGTTTTCCATTATCTCCTTCATCAAACTAGCTTCTTCTTCTTCACTATATCTCCTCATCATTTCTCCCATATTTCTCTGTCCAATCTCTGCCATTTTATTCCTTCCTAAATCTATTCTCTCGTTGTTGACTGTTATAACAGCATATTCCTTTATTTATTATCTTGCTGTCAATCTAAATAGCAGTATTTCTCTGTAAGTGATAGTGGGCACTCTTCTTGTTTCCCCTATACTGTCTACCAACCACTTATCTACTGCCTTACTGACTACTGCCCTAATCAAATGTAAACTATTATCCCTAAGCAGGGAATTCCTAAACTAGGCGCTCCTTAATGGACTATGCAGCTGCTCTGCATAAATGGGTCACAATGGGATCCCACAGCACAAGCCTTTTATACGAAAATAACTAGCTACCATGTCCACACAAGGTGATATAACTGAACTACACACATGGACAAGTATGCAGATGACCGGCTAAGCTTTGCCTGCCTAGCTAGTATACCCCTTAACACCTAGAGTCCAGCTTGGTTTCTTCTTGACGTTGAGCACATGGCTCGCAGTCAAGGATGAGTAAGAGTAAGAGAAAAGGAGTCCGCAAAATGCAGTCCTTTGAGGTCATTGAGTTCTACTGTAGTGGCAACCACTAGTTACAAAGACCAATAGCATCACAAGCAATAAATCTCTTAAATGCAGATATCTAGTGGGAAATTCACAAGAGAACTTAACAAGGAGCCTCTTCTTAATTAGTGTCCTATTTATACAAAAGTCTCTTGGTCCATGCTACTAATAAATAACCCTGCCCTTATGTCCATGCTCCATCTTCATTCCTACCTCATGTCTTACTCAAGGCCACCATGTGTACTCCAGGTGCTCTGATGTCATCTTCCAGATCCTTCCACCATGTTCTAGGCCTATGACATCACATCATGTGACATATCATGTGACTTACTTGTCATGTGCCCTCTTCATTGTCCTTCAAAATAAAATAAGAGAAAAAGAAAAAGAAAAAGAAAATCAGAAAAGAAAAGAAAAGAAAATAAAATAGTTTATGTCCAAAGCATCCTATAACACTATCTCTCTAGTTAGTATCTACTTGAGAGAGCCTGAAACATCATCTAGGAGTGTAAGGTCTTCTTACTAATTCCTTCAAAGAGATCTTATATACTTAAAGATCTTATAAAATTACTTGTTTTCATGGAAAAGCATTTTATGGTATAACAATATACAAACCACAGTCTGCAGTATATAAAGTAGACTAGTTTATACTTGGAACTCTATCAAGTTCTCTTATGTTACTCAATACAAGAGTATGTTTTTTGTCTTACTTTAAGAACTTAAGTTATAACATTACACTCATCTGTTATTATGAACCAAGTACTCTTGTCTGGCCTATATGTTTTCTGATTTTTATAGTTTAGTTTTTTTACTTTCTTCTTTAGACTTAATTAAGAGGGTATGATAGTCACAATGTTACAAAGCATGAGAAAAGTATAACAAATGTTACATAAGATATTACTATTATACTGTTATATAACTTGATAAAACATTATATATCTTTAGAAGCTGGTTTATATATATCTAACCTACTCTAAAGCTATGACTAAGTAGCTTATAAAGTAGACTACTTTATAGTAGGAGCTTTATTGAGTTCTCTTGTATCACTTAATACACAAGTATGCTTTTGTCTTAATACTTAGAGCCTAAGTTATAATATCTTTACTACTTTTATTTTCTATTTCACCACAGAAGAAATCTTGATATTTTTTAAAACATCTAATCCCTTTTATAATACTATTACCTTGAACTTCAGCTCTTTTCTCTACTATCACTATATCTCTTTCTTGGTATGTTTATAGTTTTTCTTCTTCTTCTTCTTTTGCTTGTTAAAAGAAATAGAATGCATAGTAGTATAGTATAATGTGGACAACTAGCAATCACTTATCTGTAGTGAATACTATAGTAGAGAATCAGAGAAGTATGAGTTAAGTAATAAAAGTAGAAGTAGATAGGCTTAGTATTTTTAAGTCAAGAAATGAATAAAAATGACTAAATAAGACTTGATCAAGATTTTTGATTAGAATATCAATAGGATTTATTTTCCCATCAGAGTGATATAGTTTAATTTGTTTGTTTTCAATTAGATCTCTTATATAGTAATAACAAATATCAATATGTTTGGAACATTTCTCTTATATAAGATTAGACTTCTAGAGAAGTAAGCTAAAGTTATCATTATAGATATGAAGAGTTGGAACATTAAAATAAGCTAATAGCCTTAATTAGAAAAAGCTATATATTCAGCCTCAGTTAAAGACAAAGTTACTGTCTTTTGCTAGTGTAACAACCTTAAGCTTGAGCTCAGGTTGCAACTAAGGCAAAGACTTGAGGAAGAGTAAGGGAGATGTATAAGTGGTAAAGTGTAAGGATACAGGAATATATCTACGCTATATATAAGGAGTACACAATGAAACTATAAGTAGTCCATGAAGTAAAGAAGTCATAAAGCATGAGGTAACAAGGAGGAAGAAATAAGGTTGTGGCACCTACTACATAAGGTGCTGACTGAGACTACTTCGGTGCAGTTGATCATGTTGTCATACCCTCAACCCAACTCCATGCTATATCCTTGAGGTACTGTTCATAACAGCTAGCAGCTTATCTAAGATATTATTCTATGAGCCATAAAAGTAAAGTAACTAGTTACAGATTTACATAATTCTGAATCTTGTGCCTAGTCTAAATCAAAGTATGTTATAACAAACTCATTACTATATTATGACTTAGTCTTTGGGTAAAGATAAAAAATAACTTTTGTATTAAGTAACATAAGACTTAATAGAGTTCTTAGTATAAAATAGTCTACTTCATATACTACAGACTGTGATCTGTATACACACTACAACTAACCTACTCTAAAGTTCATGTGCACTTTATAAGACTAATATGCTATTACTATGTTGTATATTATTTATTCTAAAACTATTACAAAATAAACTATTTACTATATTGATTAAGATCAATACAGATGTTTGTCAAAGTTAAAGATAGTGAACTCTAATTATTTTCCTTTTATTTTATTATTTTGGAATTAAGGATTAGAGTTTAGTATGATGTCACATATTATCTCTTCTTCTTTAAATACACATTCTCAACAAGCCTTCAATTTACCAACTGTATTACTTCCAACTAATACAGGGATGGACATTCTTCTGGGAAATATTTCAGACAACTATGACAAGATGAGAGGTAGAATCTTTTCACTTCAAACATAGATTTCTAGAGTATTGTCTTTGTCCTTAACCAAATTATCTATTGTGTACCATGAAAGAATGGAACTCAACAATACTATGAATGTTAACGTTGATATGGAGAATGATTCCCCTAGGTTATTCTATGAGACATCTCAGGAAAAGACAATTTGAGTTAGTATAGCAACTGACCCTAACAGAAACACATTAAACAAACATGTTATAATTGAGTACCCTGCCTTGAGCTCTCCTCATACTCTTGTCATGTACTCCACTATGGCTTCTCCTTGTGTTGACAATATCATCATCAACATTCAACTTCTGTATGGCCCAAATACTCTTATAGAACCCGATCTGTAGAATGCCAACTTCTACTCTATTTTGTTACATGGTTCTATGGAATACCTGGCATCAGATACTAAGAATATCAAGAATTCATTGAATTTCATGGCCAAATACATTGCTAACAAACAAGTCAATCCAGTTAAGTCTAATGAACTTGAGGATTTCAATGGTATTGGAGAGGTTGTTTGGAATTTCATCTCATTCATCTATTAGGCTAAATATAATTCACTCATAGCTAACAAAAACTCGAACTCTCTCAGGTAAAAAATCTTAGCAAAATTCACTTTAAAGATTTCTCCTCCATCCAATGGAAACAGCAAATCTATCGACAAACCTACCCTAGCAAGCATTAAAAAAATACCATTCCCGATCACTGCCAAATTACAGAAGGAGATTAATCAAATCTCCAAATTTTTCAAAAACATCAAACCAGCCAATGTTTCCAAATAGTTCACTAAATCATACATGCAAGCTTCTAAGCAAGATATTAGCACATCTGAGATTATTAAAATTAAGGATAACTTTCCAACTCTCAATACTAAGAAAATCGACCAAATCCATAAAATTGTCAACAGTAGTCCAAAGGCCAAACCACATATTCAAATAATAACCAAGAGACTGTCCAGAAAACAAATCATCATTCTGATGGATAGTGATAATATTGCCAAGTTTATAAAGAACAGCTCTCTTCATATGGCTAATATTAATTTAAGAAATTTGAAGTCTGAAGTTTTAGTCAACTTTATTCACTCAAATCTGACAGGAACTATGATGGTTATCAATAAAGTTGCAGTGCAATCAGACTTATACATCATTGAAAATTATGTCAAAAACATTGATGATATTGATTTCCTTAATGTAGAAGTTTCTTGACTCCCTTAATCTAAGTCCTATTTGAAAATAATAGGCATCTCTTATTTCTCCCATGACAAATCTCAAGAACACCTCTCTTCTAGCAATGTAGAGCAAATTATCAAGCAAAATCAAATTTTCAATAATGTTATTTTTGCCTCAAAACCACAAGTTATCAAAGTTTCTCCTAAGTCAGATATGTCTATCATTTGGATTGACATCTGGAATGTTCAAAGTAGGAGTAAGGCTAAAAGCCTCATTAATCAGTACTTTAATGTAGGAAGGTATATCACTATCATTAGAGGTGCTAACATGAACCCCAATATTCCTTAATGTAAAAATTGTTGGAAATAGGGACATGCTATCATGTCTTGTAGAATCCAAGGATTGAAGTACATTAAATGTAATGGACCTCACAAATCTGAAAACCATTGTTAATTTGGGTGGTGCTGCAAAGCCAACAAAAAAACAAACTCACTGTGCTTTGAAACTAAAAAAGGTGAACTGTGTCCACATGTTTTCAAGTACTCTAACTGCCATGGCAATCACTAGGTAAACTCTCATCTTTGTCTGTTCTGGAAATACAGGTTCAACTGTAAGTGGCACAACAAGAAATATATTGAGATCTGTGAAAATAGGACAAAATCAACCTGCTCAGTTGTGAATGAGATCTCTCAATGATTTGTAATATTTTAAATATTTTTTCTCAAAATGTTCAGAAAAACAATCTAATCATCAATACTATTCTAGAGACTCAATTAGCATTTGATATTGTGTTCATTCAAAAACCTCCATAGTCGACTATATACACTATTCTGAGCTCCACTAGTTGCAAAGGAGAAGAACTAGTTGGTGTTTCTCATCACCCTAACTAGCTTACTTTTGCCAGAATCAAGGATAGCCAGTCCAATTCTCCAAGAGTTCTGATATACATTAACATTCATATTTCCTGTCTTTGTTTTTCTTTGTGAAATAACATTTTGAATCACAGAGATGTTTCATATATTTTCTTTTCCAACCAAGGATCTATTTACTTTATGATCAATGTTTATTTGGACTCTTTCCAGTTAGCCTTGAAGTATCTTAAGGATACTGAGACCAACATTCACAATATCATCATTATGACAGGCAATTTTAACATTAAAGACAGTCTATAGGATATGAACTTTCCTTTTCATTCTGTTCATAGTGACACTCTCTTTGATATTGCAGATTTGTTTTCTTTAGCTATTTATAAACCTTCTGAAAATTTTTCTACTAGGTTTTCAAATAATAATCGTAATTCTAACTCAGTTTTGGATCTAGTATTTCTCTATTCCTCCTCTATGGAATTCAACCATCACCATATCTATCCAGAATAGAGGCTCTTGTCTGACCATGCTCCTATTACTGTTGATATTTCCATTCAAGATGAAAGTATTCCAAATAAATGATGATCATTAGCCAAAGGAAACAATAAAGAGAATCAATTTATTGATAATCTCATTCAAGTCATTAAAAACATGAACACCACATCCATTCATGATGCCGAATCACTTGAAGAGGTTGTTCAATACCTAGCTTCCAAAATCAAAAGAAAATGGGTTGAATATTCAAAAATGGTCAATATTACGAGACACTCTAAAGCCTGGTGGAATAAAGATTGTTGTCATTCACTTGAAAAATATCATCAGATACAATGTCTAGAAAACTGAAAGGACTTCAAAAGTACAGTTAAAAAATCCAAACGTTCTTTCTTTGATGACAAGATTGAAGAAATTGTGAACAAGAAGTGCAGCCTATGAGAACTCATGAATTGGGTCAAGAAACACAAACTTTCTGCAATAGAAGCCATTCAGTATGAAGGATGCCTGTGTATTGAACTAGAAGACCTGTGAAATGCTCTTCACAATTTATTCAATTCTGCTCAAGCAAGAGTAGTTGACCTTCAATTTCTAGACAAAATTTCAGACAAGACCACTACTGTGTGGAACCTGTTTTCTAAGAAAGAACTCATTGATGCAATTGATAAATACAACAATTCATCTGCCCTGGGTCTGGACAAATTGACCTGGAGATATTTGAAGTCCATTATCAGAAGTAAAGATTGCATTCACAAACTTATCGATATCACTAACACTTGCATAAATTTGGAACATTGGCTGTCTCATTTCAAGATGTCTACCATGGTCATTATTCCCAAACCCAACAAGGATACATTTGACTCTCCTAAATCGTATTGCCCTATAGTTTTTCTTAACACAATTGAAAAGCTTTTTGAAAAGATGATTGGAGAATGTCTTCAATTCCATATGATCTCCAATAACTTCATTCATTCTAGTCAGTTTGGGGGTCTTAAACAAAGGTCTACCACAGATGCTGGAGTCGCCCTTACTTATATTGTTCAATTAGAGTAGGTTAAAAACCTCTCCACAAGTACATTGGTATTTGGCATTGTCCAATTTTTTCCTTCCCTAAATCACCAACTTCTCCTACTCATCCTAGACAAGATAGATCTCAATCATAAAATTTCGATGTTCTTCAAAAATTACCTTGTAGAAAAAAAAACTAAATACTTCTGGAACAATTTCATTTCTCCTTCTTTTAATATTAACATTGGTATTAGTCAAGAATCTGCACTGTCACCAATTCTTTCTGCTCTCTATTTATCTCTTATTTTTCTTTTGTTAGAAAATCACTTAAAAATCCTAAAAAATCCTATTTTTATTATTTCTTTTGTAGATGATAGACTTTTCATATCTCAAAGCAAATCCATAGCACATTCAAATGCAAACCTTTTTTGTAGCTACAACATTATTTCATTTTTACTTTTGAAATATGGTCTTGTTGTAGAACATAGAAAAACTGACATTTTTCATTTTTCTAGGTCTCATAAAGCATTTAATCCCCCTTCCCTCAACTTATCTTCCATTGGGGGTCCTGTTCTACTCCCTAAAGAAATATAGAGATACTTGGGCTTTACTTTTGATCGTAAACTCACTTTTAGAAGTCATATAGATTTCTATTCTAACAAAGTGATCTCTACTATCAATTGTATGAAACTACTTGGTAATTCATTGAGAGGCATCAACCCACTTCAAAAAAGAAGACTTTATAGATGTTGCGCCTTACTCATAGCCTTATATGGGCTTCTACTGTGGTATTACAACAAAGCCCCCACATATTACCATCTTAATATTCTTCAGAAGATACAAAGAAAAGTGGCTCTCTGGATTTTGGGTGCATTTCAAACATCTCCTACTCTTGGTGTTGAAGCTATTTCTGGACTCATTCCTATATATCTAAATCTCAAGAAATTATATAGAAGATTTCTTCTATGACAATCATCTCTTCCATCCAACCACATTATTAACAGTATTCTCAGTTCTAATAGGTTGCAAGAATGGAACTATCATAATACATTTATCAATTACCTTACAACTAAACAAAGACTTTGCTTGAAATCTCCTCTTATAGATGTGGATGATAAGTAAAATGAATATTGGAATCCAAGAAGGAATACTATCATCTATTTCATGCTCTATCTTCAGTTTAATTCAAGTGTCTTTTCATTTGAATAATCACTTTTCATTAATATTACTTACAGTAACAGTATAGTGATTTGATATTCTTTTGTTCTGATTATGTATTTTCTCTTTATCTGTTTATCTTTCCTTTTGTTCTCTTTTCATCTTTATCTTTTTCTTTTTCATATTGTTTCCTTCTGAATATACATGTTTATAAAGTAGCTACCATGGTCTGCCCTTGCGCCTAGTATAATAACTTGTTGATTTAAAAAAATGATGTTACATATTATATAATATGGTCACAGTCACAATCACACAATTATATATCACAGAAGATTTTAAAATAATAATATCATACAGCATATTCTATATATATCTCTTTAGGGTAGGCTAGGATAGTATAGTATGAACTATAAGCTAAAATGTATATAAAGTAGATATACTATACTTAAGAACCCTGTTGAGTTTACTTGTGTAAACTCTATATAAGATTCTTCCTTCTAACTAATTCTAAGATCTTAAGTTCATAACATTAGAACTCAATTCTCTTTTCTGAGACCATTCAACATAGAATTCTCTCAAAACTTATCTCTCTTATTATTCTCAACTGGAAAATAATATAGTTTTTTAGTCAAGAAGAATTGCTAGGCTTTAGATATCAAAGTTGTGAACATTAGACTATATTTTATTTTCCTTTTTCTATTTTATTTTCATTTTTGTTTCTATTTTAGTTAGGGTTAGGGTTAGGATTTGACAGTAATGGTTACATAATCATATGGCTATAATAAAACATAGTAGAATATTCTGGAATAATAATATCATATAATATGCTTAATGTATGTTGACCTTATGGTTTATACATAGTCTTTAGGATAGGCTAGATACAACAGTAGCACAGACTATCTAGTAGAGTATATAAGGTAAATAACTTTGTACTAGAAACTTTATTGAGTTTTCTTGTATTAACCCTAATACAAGATTCTTCTCTTTGACTGACTCTAAAAGTCTTTAAGTTATAACACTAAGCATAAGCGATATACTAGCTAGGTAAGAAAAGATTAGCTATTTGTCTACATCAAAGCCTACTAGTATATTTTAGATATATCACTCTTTGTGAATATATTTGATACCTTTTTCTTATATTAGCTCTGTACTATTAGTTTCCTTATGATCAGTATATATAGAAGAATAACTTAAGGTCTTTTTCAGAGTAAAACAGTCTTCTTAAACCAAAATTGTTCACCTTTTCCTTAAGACAGTAGTTGGTAGTTTAACTAGTCAGTAAAAAGTGTAAGATAGGATAAAAAGAAAGCTTACTAGCACTTATTAAGATTGCTTCAAGTTCAGAATATGAATCTAAGAGTAAGACTAATATTGACTCTTCTCTATTACTACATTACATATTTTTACCACTAACATTACTATCACTCATCAATTCTCTCCCATACTATAATAACATCACAATCTCCACCAAATTATTAGACAGCAGCAGAAGCAGTTAATAGTGATATAGGTCCAAATCCAGATTCTTCTAAATTCAGTAGAGAAGTAGAGAAGATTGGGGAATCTATTATAGTATGTAGATTATATTTGAAAATGAAAATAAGAGGAGTAGCAGTAGAAGAATAAATATAATGGATACTATTATATGTGTAGAGAGGATCAGCAGATGTATGAAAGGAGAACTTGTTGGAAGATTTGGAAATAGGAGAAGTAGAAACCAAGTTAGCTAGAGAATTTCTGTTGGAATTAAAAAAAGAATTTGGGAAAGAAGATGAAGAAGTAGTCAAAGTAGCTGAACTTAAAAGAGTAGAACAAAAGGGAGAAACTATGGAAGAATTTGTATAGAGATTTAGAAGAGCAGCAAAAGGAAGCAGATATGAGGAAAGAGCATTAGTGGAGAAATTTAAGAGAGGAATGAACAGAGTAATCAAAAGAAAGCTGATAGAGGTAGAAAAGCCTCCAACTAGTATTGAACAGTAGTATGAACATTCCACTGATCTAGATAGACATTAGAAGAGAAGTTAGAAGAAGAAAAAGAGGTTGAGAAGAAGAAAAGAGTTAGAAAATCAGAAGCAAAAGCAATAGATAAGGATAGGAAGCACACAGGGATGATTCAGACTATAAATGTCTCCACTCCAAGTATGGCCAGGAAGACAAAAGATATAGTAAGCACCAGTAGGGCCTATTTTAATAGAAGAGGTAGAAGGAACAAATGTAGTAATGATTAGAAACCCCTTGAAAGTACAAAGAAGAGAAAGAGAAGAAATGAGGAGAAATCCTTATATGATAGATGTGAACAGAGAAAGAAACTGCTATAGCTGTGGAGAATTTGGCCATCTTGCATGAAATTGTAGAAGACAAGAAATTATGGGCCAAAAAAGGAGAATAGAGTATGAGGACAACTAGAATATACTCAGTAGAGTAATAAATAATATATTCTACTACAGTCTGGACAATAGGAATATGCTAAGAGAAATAATGGTAAATATTGGATTAGAAAGAATTGACATACAAGAGAGAGCAATAGTAGAGGCATTGTTAGATAGTGGTATGATAGAGTTAGTAATGAGCTTAGAGTTTATAAGAAAACAGAGGTTTAAATAAAATAAAATAAAAAGATCTATATATATAAGAAATGTAAATGATTTCTTCAACAAGGAAAAACCTATTAAGCATATAGTAGAAGTAAATATTTACTATCAAGGACATAGGAAGAAAATAGAAATTGATGTAGTTAGAAGACAGAAATGGAGTATAATTTTGGGAATATTATAGCTTGCATGCTACAATTCTGAGATCAATTGGAGAACAGAGAAGTAAAGATAACAAGGTATCCAGAAGAGTATAAAAAGCAGTAGAGACTGAAACAAGAAAAATTGGAGTGGAAAAAACAAAAGGAAGAAAAAAGAAAGTGAGAAAAAAGAAAAGAAAAGAAAAGAAAGAAAAGCAGCAAATTTAGAGACAGAGGCAAAAGGGCTAGTCTTAGAAATGTTTCACAAGTAGATTTATATCTTTAGCAAGAATGCCAGTAAGAGAATACCTATAAGAAAACTATGAGATTATGCTATTGAAATAAAGAAAGGATTTGTACTAAGAAAGAGAAAGATATATCCATTGTCAAGAGAGAAAAGAAAAGAGGTGCATAAGTTTATATCCAAAAAATTAAGGAAAAAGTATATCAGACTCTCAAAGTTACCTCAAATAGTACTAGTGTTTTTTGTAGGGAAGAAGAATGGTGTCAGAGTTGCAGGAAGTAGACTTAGTTTCTTTTCATTTCATTTTCATTTTCTATTTTCTTTTCTATTTATTTTCCTTTGGTTCTATTTTTAGCATTTAGGGCTAGAATTAGGGATGGCATGGGTCACATGACATAAAGAGGATTCTAGAGAGATAGTGTCATATCACATGGAAACCTCATAGCTAACATATAGTTGTTTAGGGTAGGTTAGAAATAGCTAGCACAGACCATGAGGATTCAGTATATAAAGATAGACGATTCTGTATAGAGCTCTCTATTGAGTTCTCTTGTGTAAACCCTATACAAGGTTACTTCACTGTCCAACCCTAAGGACTTTGATTCATAACAAATGGGAGAAAGTGCATGGTTCAGGACTATAGATATCTTAATGAATGAACTATTAAAAATAATCATACTTTACCTTAATTTTAGATATTGTAGAAGACATAGGTACTAAGAAAATGTTTATGAAGATGAACTTGCAATGGAGTTATAATATACAAATAAAGGAGGAAGACAAGTGAAAGATGGCATTTACAACTTCAAAGAGATAATTTGAACCAATAGTGATGTTTTTTAGACTAACAAACTTACCAGCAATATTTCAGATTATAATAAATGAAATCCTTTGAGATCTCATCAATACTAGAAAAGTAGTGAACTTTATTGACAATGTTATAGTAGGAATAAAAACAGAAGAAGAACATGATGAGATAGTAGAAGAAGTAATGAAGAGATTAGCAGAAAACAATCTTTATGTAAAACCAGAGAAATGCAAGTAGAAGGTGTGGGAAGTAAAATTCTTAATAATAGTGATAGAACTAGAAGAAATCAAGATGGAAGAAGAAAAGGTAAAAGGTGTATTAGACTGACTAACTCTACAAGGAATTAAAGAGGTGCAAAAAAAATTCTTGAGACTAGTGAATTATTATTATTAGTTTATCAAAAACTTTGCAGTAATAGCCAGACTGTTATGAACTAAAGTTCTTAGAGTTAGACAATAGAATGACTCTTGTATTGAGTAACACAAGAGAACTCAATAGAGAACTCTTTTACAAACTAGTCTACCTTATATAGTCCTATAGATGGTCTGTGCTAACTACTGTGCACCCTACCCTAAACAACCATGTGTAGTCTATGAGGCCAATATGTGGTGTCCATGTTGTATGACTGTTATGAACTTAAATTCTTAGGGTTGGATAAAAGAACAACTCTTGTATTGAGTAACATAAGAGAACTCAATAGAAAACTCTTCTACAAACTAGTCTATCTTTTATACTACTACCAATGGTCTGTGCTCGCTACTGTGCATCCTATTCTAAATGACCATGTGTAAAACATGAGGTCAACATGTGGTATCCATGTTGTATAACGTCATTTGTTCTAGATCCTTCTACTTTGTTCTCTGTATCTTGTGACCTAACCTCAACCCTAGTTGTTCTAAAAATAGAAAATAGAAAAACAAATCAAAAAGAAAATGAAAATAAAAAGTAAAGTAAAGAAAACCTAAGTCCACTATTTGTGAACTTGACAATGACATCATCTGTTTTCGAATCTTTTACTAAATTATCCCAAGTCTTGTGATCTGTCTTGTGACTACGCCATCAGGTTGTGACTGGTGTGACAGCATGACCAATCAACCCTAACCCTAGTTGTTCTAAAAATAGAAAATAGAAAAGTGAAACAGAATGAAAATAAAAATAAAAAATAAAATAGAAAGAAACTAAGTCCACTGTTTGTGAACTTGATATTACCCCCCTCTTAAGGTTTCTCCTCTGGAGAAACTGCTTTCCACCTTCTCCAATTTCTTTCCAGCTTCTTCAAATATTCCTCTTTAAATTTTCTGTCATCCCACCCATACAACATCTTCGCTGTAAACTTCTCTGGTAGTTCTTCCCTTCTGAAATCTCTCTCCTCCACCATATCTATTTTTTCTTGTCTCCTAATTTCTGCATTCATCCTTCCTTCAAATTCTTCTAAGGCTTCCCCTACATTTTTCAGATTTTCTTTTCTTTCCCATGTATCCCCCTCTACTATAAACCCTTTCCACTGCACTAAGTACTTTTCCACTCCTCTTATTTTCTTTTTATTCAAAATTCTTTCCACTTTCCATTCTTTGGCTCCCTCTACTTCTATTGGCTTTTCCTTCTCATTTTTCTGTCCCTTCACCTGCTCTTTATACTATACTATCTGGCTTATATTCACTACCAGATGTATTCTCATTGAAGTTGGCAGCCGTAGTTTGACTGCATTTGATGAGACTACTTCTTCTATCTCATACAGCCCTACATATCTCTCTGTCAACTTCCTTACAGGTCTTTCCTTGAATACCAAATCTTTGGTACTTAGCAAAACTCTATCTCCTTTCTTCTATTCTTCTATCTCTCTTCTATTTCTATCCACATATTGCTTTATCTCTTCCTGCATTTTTCTCAATACTGCCCCTGCTTCCTCATGTATCTTTTTCATTTTTTCCACAAATTCTGTCACACTTTCTACCTTCCCTTTTTTCCTTATATCTTTCCCCATTCTCAATTCTCTTTCATAGTTTGCCATAAATGGCAACACCTTAGTTGCAGTATGAGTCTTATTATTTACTGCAAACTTGTTATGACTTAAAGCTCAAAGTATTAAGCAGTAAGACAACTCTTGTATTGAGTAACACAAGAGAACTTGATAGAATTCCTAGTACAAAGTAGTCTACCTTATATACTACTACTCATAGTCTGTGCTCACTACT